>CAUYQG010079206.1:0-15878 GCA_963574415.1 Tarsius wallacei | reverse complement strand
CTCACTCTGTGGCCATTCCTGTAACTCCAACTTTATTTCATCTCTGGTCTTCAGTCTCTCCTCTCTTCTCTCAGTGGTGGCTGATAGGGTAGATCTCAGTGTGGGTTAGATGCCCCATGGACTGCTGTGGGAGGAGGGTGGAGTAGATGTGGACTCACTCAGCTTGCTGCCACTGCTGTCAAGTCTCCCACTCAGATCTGATGTGTCTGTGCCCGTTCCAGTGTGGGGGAGGGGTGTCTATCTCCTTGATTTTGATGAGGCGATAACCTCTAGGTCCCAGGTTGGAGGTTGAGCAGAGCAGGGCAGGACAATGCAAGTCTCTGCTTATTCCCAGGACAGAGAAAATGACACCAGTCATTGTTTCCTTACTGGCGGCAGGGCTCCTTTCCAACTTTTCAAGATCTGCTTTCTCCATGGATCCTAGGGCTTGTGAGACTCTGCTGACACAGGTGAGGGTGTGGGCTGGGTCCCAGGTGGTGAGGAACAGCTGTTTTCCACTGCATCTTCTCAGGAGGGTTCCAAGAACAGCAGACAATCCTGAGTGACAGGGGCTCCAATCTCAGGGTGATGGGGGATTGCAGTCAACTCCAGAGGAGAGTCCTGGGTGCATGAACTCGAGTCTCTTCTCAGACAAACTTTCACTAACCCACAAGCACACACCCATTCATGCAGAGAGTCTTTATGGACACTCACTTTCGCAGAGACTCTTCGAGTCTGACGTGTTCTCTCGCCATCTTGCCAGAAATCTCAAAAATGTTGTCTTTCTACCAGAAGTACATAGTACTTCTATTTTTTCAGATATTTTATCATTCAATGTTTTTGTACTTTTTCAAATAATTCTTTGAATTTCTTGCTAAATTGATTTTGAATTATTTTATATTTTGACTATTTTTTTATTAAAATATTTTTGCACATTTCTAATTTTACATTGAGGGATTACATTATTTTTTTATTTTTATTTATTTATTTTTTTTGAGTTGGAGTCTCACTCTGTTGCCCAGACTGGAGTGCAGTGGCCACTCCCAGCCACTGCAGCCTCGACCTGCTTGGCTCCGGCAATCCTTCCACCTCAGCCTTCCAAGTAGCTGAAACTACAGGCACGTGCTACCACACCCAGCTAGTTTTTTGATTTATTATAGAGATGAGGTCTCACCAAGTTGCCCAGGCAGGTCTCGAACCCGCGGGCTCAGGCAATCCACTCATCTCAGGCTCTCAAGGTGTGGGATTACAGGTTGAGCCACCGAGCCCAGCTTACATTACTTATATTATAGAGAAAGATATAGGTAGTTAATAGATAGCTATATAGATAGATCCCAGAAACCCACTCTGCACTCTAAGATGAGATACAATATAGGCATCGTGGTGACTGACACCAGCTAAGGAAATGATGGGTAAAAATTACTTTCACTAATATTTTTTCTTC
Organism: Tarsius wallacei; assembly: GCA_963574415.1. Lineage (NCBI taxonomy): Eukaryota > Metazoa > Chordata > Mammalia > Primates > Tarsiidae > Tarsius > Tarsius wallacei. The sequence continues at coordinate 14,455 of CAUYQG010079206.1, read as the reverse complement.
TTCTTTATTCCCATACTGTTAGACAAAGCTGATTTTTTAACCAATTATGTAGACCTCTGATATAATGTCACGAGGTTTGCATGATTATCTGCAATATTATTACCAAGCATCAAATGCAAAAGCCAGCATGATAAAAATCTAAGTCAGCAAAGAGAAGAAAACAATACACATAAGTAGAAGTGCATATTCTTTAAATCCACAAATTCTAACTTGAGATTAAATGTTGGTGAAGAGAAATTGAAATGGTTTAAGTTCTCATGTGAGAAAGTTTTTTATTCACTCATTCATTCATTTAATCATGTATTTACTAAATAATTGTTGAACAGCTATGTACAAGATGAAAGTCCTTGTTTTCTTGCAGCACTCAGACTAGCCCAGGGTTTTGAGGAAAATCATGCAATAAGTTAGATAAAGCTTGATGATGGTGAATAGAGAAATAGACCATGCAAGATTAAATCTCTGAGAGGGTGTCCGGAAAAGGTCCCACTGAGAAGTCACTGGAATGAAGACCTGGAGGAAGTAAGAGAGAAAATTATGAAGGTTTCATGTGGGAGAAAATTCCAAGCAGAAAAAACAGCAAGGGCAAACTATGAATTTTTTGAATAGACATTTAGACTATGTATTATTTCCATTTGTTTTCCTGTAAGAAGTGTGCATCTTTCAAAGACATTGGTATAATGATTGTTTCCAGATGTTTGACACTAGTTTCCCTTGAAAGCCTTCAGTTTCTCCTCAAAGATTACATTAAAGAAATTGCTGTCAATACCTTGTGTATCTAATTGTACTGGAATTGGGTGCCTGGTGAGTACTGTCTTAATCTGTATGAAGCTAGACTACCTGTATTTCAATTTTACTACAATTTTATGTGTCTAGAGGAAGAGGTTTAATGGATTTTAGACAGATTTCCTTTTGTTTGGGGGAAAATCACTAATTAGAGTCTTTGAATTACAAATATACAAAACCAGCCTCATTGTGCTTGGAGGAAAGTGTGAGGTCATCATTAACCAGAATTCAGTAACTCAAATTAGGTTTCTTAACAGAACTACATGTCTGAAATGTGTGAGATCTATCTCTCTCTTAAAACTGAACTTTAAGTGCAAAATACTTAAAATGCTTTTGCTTATTGGTAAATGTGCATGCTTTTTGTTTAAGCATTTGATCTCATGACTTTGAGAGTAATCAGACATATTAGCCTGAATTCCCTGAGAGTCTCTTTTTACAGTGGAGGATAAAATGGGTCAAGAAATTAGCTGAACTTTGTGCAGGACTACCCTTACAAAGTAGCCACATATCTTCGTCTATTACAGTTGCAAAATTTGTTTCAGTTATAAGATCTTAGAGGAGGGTGACTGTGGCCATAGCATAAATATACACATTTGACAGTTGTTGATTGAAAGAATGCAGCTGAGTGATGAAATTATCATATCATTCCTTGCAATGGGCCTACTATGATCCAAGAACCTCAGCTCATTTAAAGGTGTCCTGAACATCCTCCTGTGGTCACACTTTCGGTGATTATCCCTCAGTCGTATGCAGAGAGCTCCAGTTGATATGGATTTTTCAGGTCAGTCTGGGCTTCAAGAGTGTCAGCTTAATGGGTCAGCTAGCTGAGCCCCAGAGAGTGTCAGCTTGATGGTCTGGCAAGGCTAGCCCCAGGACTGTTGGCTCTAATGGGCTGACAAGCCAAGCCCCGAGAGTGTTGATGTTTGGGAGGGCTGGCAAGCCAACTCCCAAAAGTGTTTCAGCTTCAGAGATGTTTCAACTGATAGGTTGGCACCAGCTGTACTGATTGGTCAGTACAGAGAACTAATCAGCTGGAGGTAGGGGCCTAATAGTAGCTAATTGGTCAGCACTTAGCAGTAAGCTGACTGGTTGTTGTTCTATTCAAGCAGTGTATACTTAAGCTCTAGCTTGCGAGACTTACAGGAAGCTTGTTTACCAATGGGAGTCTATCAGTCCAAGAGGCCTGCAGGAAGTTACAGGGTGCCCATCCCTGTCTGTCTGCCTAGCTTTTCTCTGGCTATCTCCTATCTCACAGTAATAGGATGGCAGGCATCCCATGGCATGGCAAGGAGTTGCCTATAAGAATAATGGGTGCCCCTGGTCAGGCCTAAAGGACAGAAGAACGTTCACAGAGAACACTGTGTGAGCAAAGAAAATGAGATGTCACTAAGGAGATTTTATAATAAATGTGTGTGCATCCATGAGTGAGGACTCCCTCCAAAAAACAGAATTTATTTATAAAAATTTGTATATTTATTTTTACATGTTTAAACTTCAGGCACCTTCAAAGTACTTTTCATTTAATGCAATATACCTATTGAGATGCTTTTTTCACTACTCAAAACAGTTTTTGAACTCATCAGTTTTGACGCCTTTTAGTACTTCTGCCACTTTTTCCCTCACCTCTTCCACACGGGCAAAAGTTTTCCCACTTATTCATTGAGGAAACAAAAAATGTTGCTTGGGGTGAGACTGGGTGAATAAAGAGATTGGGGCAGGGGAATAATACTGTTTTTGGTCAAAAACTTCTGGACACTCAGTGCAGTGTGGGCAGGTATGCTGGTAAATCACCCATCATGAAATGGACAAATACATTGAAAGAATCTGAAAAAAAGAAAAGAAAGAAAGAAAAATCACTGAAGCTGAATGCAGCCTCTCACCACAAAACTGCTGAGGGGTTCCTAGAACACTTACCAAAAGAGGGAAGTCTGCAACACAAGGGGTCAATCCTCCAAAAGATAATTTCATTTTTGGGGGGGTCCAAGTCTCTTGATAGTTAAGTGTATTCCAATTTGTTGACATAGGTTAGATGGTCTGAAACTTTCCAGTTGATCAAATTTAAAACATCATAAGATATAATTATTTTTAATTCACAGGGCCTCTATTTTTACATGAAAAGATATTGTCATATACAGCAATTTTTGATGCTTGAAATGCATATGTTTTTAAGTATCTTTTATCATTTATAAAGTTACCCCTTAATAAAATCAAAATTAAAATATTATATAATTATTAACAGTTCTCACAAAAGGCATATACATATAATTTAATAATATAATATAATTTAATTCTACTATATATGTAGTAGAATCAAATTATAATTTATTTCTACTATATATGTGGTAGAATTAAATTATAATTTGATTCTACTACATATATAGTAGAACTAAATCACGCATGTGAAGGATCAAAAATACCAGTTTAGACTCATTTTACAAATAACTTCAATGATTCTTGAGCAGAAGTTGGCAAGCCATGAACCAAATCTGGCAAGCCACTTATTTTTGAAATAAAGGCTTATTGGAGCATAGCCACTGTCTTTCATTTATGTGTCATTTATTACTGCCTTATGCTGTATAAGCAGAATTGAATATTTGCTAAAGACCTGTATGGTCTGCAAAGCCTAAAATTTACTGTCTGGTCCTGTAGCGGAAAAATGTGCTGATCCTTGTTCTAGAACACCTCATCGTATTTGCTTCCCTGGATAAAAATTCTATCTTCAGAATGTTTGTTAGCAACAGTTGTTTATTGACATATACATACTGTAGACTATAGGAACTATTTTCAATTTTTGCCTATATTTACATTTTCTGTGTTATGCCATGTTGTTTTTCATGCTATCTTTTTTATGGTCTTGCCCAATTTTTTTCCCCTACACTTCAAATCTTTTCAACCTCTCTTAACGGAGAGTCAACAGTCCTGACAATCTATTCTTCCCTGATATGGGAAGAAATTCCTATATATTCCCTGTTGTTCTGATATTACAAGCCGTGAAACAAAAATATCAATGCTGCTCTTTAGTACTGGTAATGCCATTCATATTGCCTTTTCTCCTATAGTCTGATTCTAATTTAAGAGTCCACCCCTCCTCTGCTTCTCAGACTTCAAAATCAGGAAGGATTCCAATAATTATCTGGTTTTTAAATTTTATTCTCAAGTGAAACAATATAAAAGTCTTCCCAATTCCACAATGAAAATTTTTTCATATAGATTTGTCCTGAAATGAGTCATTTTATATTATCTCCAAATCAATATTTATATAGAGAACTGTAGCAATATGAGAATAAGAACTTGTAATACAGTTTTAACCAGTTTGATGCTTTAGCATAAGTTATTTTCGTTGTTTAAGACTCTCTGGCTCTAGAATTAAAATGGCAGGAGAGCGAGAGGCAGACAATGGTCTTCTTTGTTTCTGTCATAAATTCTTTAATATTTCCCTATTTTCTTTCCTATGTATGTTCTCTTGCACTTGGGAAAAATGCATTTCACAAAGAGCTCCTTTGCATGTCTGACTTCTTTGAGTATCTTGGAATGGAAGTTCCTTGGAGGGAGGACCTGTATTTTTTACACGTTAAAGACCTGACATAAATTGAGCCTAAAATAAATGTTAAAACATCATTAGACCAAACACTTCAATCATTCTTTGTTTTGAACAAGAGGACTGGGGAGGTGGTGACAGCTGGATCTACTTGAGATGTCAATACCTTTGGGTGTCTTTGTCAAGCTACAGCCTGAGGCCCCTTCTGTTGAAGAGATAATAGAAAATATTAAACGTACTGACAGGTGTCTTGAGCAAGAAAGGAAGAGAAATGAACGAAAGTGCCTATGGGGCAGAACATTTGAAAAACAGTTTGCTAGAAGAGAGAAAAAAAAATCATGCAATGGAAAATTATTTTTTTTAAATTTGTGTGAAATGTAAACAAAATACTTTTAATTAAGTTTAAAAAGAGAATGTATGTTATTGTGGACAAAAAGCAGAACTACTGGCAACGTGATGTTTATTGAATGCAAACTGCTGCCTTTAACATGAAGTAGTCAAGACATCTAGACAGCAGAACAAGAATCATTCCTTAAATACTGAACACATTAATTCTGTAAGATGTCTGAGTATATAAGAAAAACACACATACACATATGTGTGGAGATATGAATGATATGAGGATGTACTTGGCTACAAAAGTAAAATTGAGGGAAGAAAATGATAGTGTCTGAAATTGATTTACCACTTACTGGACTAACCTAGCAAGAGTTTGGGTAATTAAGAAAGTCAGTATTAGATAAAGAGTTGGTGTTTATGTGTGAGAGAAAAAAACTTAATGCCACTATATATACTTCTTTACAATATTTACCTTCTCTCTTGTTTAATTTTCCCACAGTATTTAAAGATAAATATACAGGTTTTTCTCATAAAAATCAAATATACAATTAAGGGAAGAGAATACAAATTTAAGAATAATCAAATTGAGCATGACAAAGGAATCTGTGATAAAACAAAATCCCTCCTGTCTTTCCTGAAGACAGGTCTATCCATACCATCAAAATAGATCTTCACTACTTTGCTTCTACCAGAAACAAAAATAAAACCTTATTTAATTGCTAATTAAGAGTAAGATTCAGAACTACTAGTTAGTTGAAGTTGATTTCTTATCTGTCAATTTATCAAAAACTTCAGATTTGCTTGTAATATTCAAAGCTTTATTTAAAGAAAACAAGAAATAGTTTTCATTAGGAGTGTGCATGCTTATTTAGAATTTGATATTTCCTATGACTTAAGATGTTACTTAAGGCCTTGCTGATTTAAAGACAAACAAATAAGTATATTTTGATAATATGTTAAGTGAGAATTTCCAAATTGTCATGCATACTTTTAGTTGCAAAAAAATCATGTCTGGTCACAATCTACAAATTTTCATATTCTGAATTCGATGTTTGCCACCAAGTAAATGCTAGGTAATTATGAAAATGCAGTTTTTACCAGTGTATTCCCTGAGGAGTAACAACCAATCTGGCATCAACAGGAAGAAGTAATGAGAAGTGTAATTACCTAATATAAATGAACTCAATAGTGGCTATTTTCTATTGGAAAATACCACCTGCTTCTATTAGCATTTGCAGGCTTTCCCAGCCCTGATGCATTATCCAGAACTGAGTACTGAGACAGCACCTAACTGTAAACTTAGGAACCATGCTTGGTTTAGTAACTCGTAAAACTAATAAGGATAATATAAATTAATGTTGAATGCTGAAAGTTAATCTTAATTGGTAAATGGAAAAATGTATAATTTTATTGTTTTGGGGTGTTTTGTTAAATAGAAAGTCAAGTTTGTAATGTAATTTAAAAAGAGATAAAACGTGGTACTGTGAAACCATGTGGTTAACAAGTACAATTGAAAGTTTGACAAATTTACCTTGTCAAATAAAGCTAGAATGAATATTCTTCAAATTCCATATATCTTGTAGCATTTAAATTTTCCCCTTTGCACTCTTGAAAAGCAAAAGTCTATTATCATACCTTGCAATATATAGCCAACATCTGTGAATATAGAGTTTCTTTTGACAGGTAAGTTGAAGTGCCTTTGAAATTAAATATATATATATTTTATTGTTACTTACAGTTTTTTTCCTGTTAATGAATTGAACAATAGTGCTATTCCATTCCTCCAGTAGGATAACAAAACAGCTGCTTTGCAATTTAAGGTCAGAGTAAAGATCTGTAACTCTTTAAAACAATTCTCCACAAAACAGTTACAAAGACAAAAAATTTAAATATTTCACTGAATAGAGAATTTGATGTGAATAAAATAATTAACATTCATGGAATTCTGTATATATATTTGGAATGCAGGGCATTTTCCTGTGGCTATGCTTTGATAGTCTTCTAACATTAAAATTCAACAAAGTAAATTGGGCACAATAGCAATAGTAAAATTTCACAGTTCAATTAGGTATCTGTTTATACATTTAGCTCATCTGGCTTTCCGAGGAAGCACTTTAGCAAAGACTATATCACATAGGGTTTTATGTTTTAATGAATCTGATTACAAATGAAAAAATGAATTAACTTTAGTAAATAGCTTTTGAATAATAAACATGCTATCTGTGAAAGTTGAATGTGAAAAGGTTGTAAAGTTTGCTCTCTGATGACATATTACTTTGCTCTGGTCCCAGTAAAGCCCAGGTACAATAGAATTATTCCCAATACCTAATAGTTTCATTTTTCAGATATGCCCATTACATGGGACTTGCTAGATATTTGACAAAATAATTATGTAGACTCATCCCTCTTCTTTCCCTCAATAGACAACCACTCCTTGTGAAATCAGTTTTTTCTTTAACATTTATCAAGTTTAATGTTATGTCTTCTAAAATATTAAGCCACCTTCCTCTCCAGCTATCACACTCTCTTGTTTTTAGCCAGTCCTTTTGAAAGAGTTATTCACACTCACTCTATATGAGTGCTATCACCCATTCACTGATTAATCCTTAACTCATGTCGATATTCTAATGTCTATAGACTTTCTACAAAAATACATTTAGCTAGGGCTACCTATGACATTCGTGTCATTACATTCAATTAATACTTTTCAATCTTCTTTCTTGAAATCTCTAAATCATACAAGTATGTTGACTGCTTCATCCTTTTTGAAGCACTGTTAATCCACATATTTTGATTTTTTTCCCTGCATTTTCTGCATGGCCTTTCTCTCTTTCTCTTTATACTTATCACCATCTACCTGACCATTAGATCTTGGAAATACTTAGTTTTTTTAACTTAATCAAAGCTATTTTCATAGTACATATTTCCCCAGTACACATAAATAGTCCAAAATCTTTGCAGAAGGATATCAGACCCTTATCACTTCACCTGACTTATCATTATTCTTGTATAAATGAACCTGATTATAAGACTTAACTACTGTTGATCTTTTGACTGAAATTCTTTCTCCCTAGTCTCTTTTCTAGTTAGCTGATCATCCTGCAAATCTCATCTCAGGAATCATTTTAATAAGGAAGTTTTCCCTGAAATCCCACTTCTTTTCCTTAAAAACATCAACCAAGGTCAATTTCCTTTGTAATATGCTCTCAATATTTTTATCTCAGTTTGAAACTTTATATGTGTTATTGTGATCATTTTACTAACATCTATCCTCTCTGCTAAGCTGTACACATCATGAGGTCAAAAATCATATTAATTTTTGTTACTTTATGTCTAAAAATCTCTAACCCAAATCTTAACAAATACTAGGTAGTAATTAAATATTTGTTTAGTTAATCAATTAATTAATTAATTAATGGATTGATTACAAAATGTTGGTGTCTAAGACAGATAAGCATTCTTCCTCTCACTTAGATTTTGAACCAATGGTATATTTATATATCCTCAAAGAGTAGAATAAGGAGCAAAGTACTTGTGGAAAGTTGAACTGTGAAATGAAGCTTTGCCTAAAAGCCAAACTTTCATCTTCTTTTTAAAATTTTTATTTTTAGAAAGCAGAATTTATTTAGAGGACAAAAGAGCTCCCACAGTAGGAGGGGACCTGAGGGGGTTGCCTAATTTTTTAATTTTAAAGATGTGGGATACAATTCAGGGTAAGGTATACAAATGCTCATTATGCAGGTACCCTTGTTGATGAGGTGTCTCCCCCTCTACCCCTGCAGTTTCCAACTTCTACCCATGGCTTTCTAATAAGCGATGGGTAGAAGTTGTTCAAGGTCCGCTTATGAGTGAGAACATGAGACACTTGGTTCTTTGTTTCTGTGATAGATCACTCAGTATTATGGCCTCTAAGGCCATCCAGGTTGCTATGAAGTTCAGAATTTTGTCCTTCTTTATGGCTGCATAATAATCGATTGTGTATGTGTACCACATGTTTTTATCCAGTCCTCTTTTGATGGGCAGCACGGTTGGTTCCAAGTTTTTGCTATTGTGAATAATGCTACAATAAACATGTGTGTGCAGGTATCTTTCAGAAGGGTATTTGAGTACCTCCAGATATATTCCCAGTAGGAAGATTGTGAGGTCATATGGAAGGTCAATTTCTCGATCTTTTAAGAATTGCTATACTGTTTTCCACAGAGGCTGTACTAGTTTACACTCCTGTCAATAGTGTAGAAGTGTTCCCTTTTTCCTTCATCCTTGCCAGCATCTGTTGTTTTTTGAGTTACTGATGATGGCCATCCTGACTGGAGTTAGGTGATATCTCAGTGTGGTTTTAATTTGCATTTCTTTGTTGACTAGTCAGGCTGAGCATTTTTTCATGTATCTGTTGACTGCTCATATTTCTTCTTTTGCGAAGCATCTATTCATATCTTTTGCTCATTTTGTAAGGGGGCTGTTTGTTTTTTTTTCTTTTCAGCACATTTGAATTCCTTTTAGATGCTAGATGTTAGGCCTTTGTCAGAAGTATAGTCGGAAAACATTTTTTCCCAGTCCGTAGGCTGTCTCCTCACTCTCTCAATGGTTTCTTTGGCTTTGTAGAAGCTTGTCAGTTTGATGAGGTCCCCACTTGTCTATCTTATCTCTTATGGCACGGGCACTTGGGGTTTTGATCAGGAATTGATTGTCAGTTCCAATTTCCATAACGGTGTCTACTGCATTTTCTAAGGTTCTTATAGTTTGAAGGTTTTTATATTTAGGTCTTTGATCCATTAGAGTTGGCTTTTGGTATGGGGATAGGTAGGGGTCTTGTTTTAATCTTCTGCATGTGGTCAGCCAGTTTTCCCAGCACCATTTACTGAATAGTTTCTCCTCTCCCCAGTGGTTGATGGTGGAGGCTTTGTTGAAGATGAGTTGGCTGAGAAATTATGGTTTTACTTCTGGAATCTCTATCCTGTTCCGTTGCTCTATATGCCTGTTCTTGTACCAATACCAGAATATTTTGTTTATTGTAGCTTTATAATAAAGTTTAAAGTCTGGGAGGATGATGCCTCCCACTTTGTTTTTTTGCTGAGGATTGTTTTGGCTATTTGTTCCTGTATTATCATTTCCAGGTCTGAGAAGAATGCTGCTGATAACTTAATGGGTATTGCATTAAATCTGTAGATTACCTTGGGGAGGATGGACATCTTAACAGTGGTAATTCTTCCAATCCATGAGCATGGCATATTTTTCCATTAGTTTGTTTCATCTTTAATTTATTTGAGCTGTGTTGTGTAGTTTTCATTTTAAAGGTCTTTGACTTTTCTGGTTAGGAAGATGCCAAGATATTTTACTTTTTTTGTAGCTATTGTGCTTTTTATTTGGGTTTCTATTTGGTTACTGTTGGTGTATAAAGATGTGACTGACTTTTGCACATTTATTTTATACCCTGAGTCTTTGCCAATGTCCTGTACCAGTGCAAGGAGGTTTTTGACAGATTCTCTTGAGTTTTCAGAGTATGGAATCAAGTTGTTTGCAAAGAAGTATAACTTCAATTCCTCCTTTCCTATTTGGATACCACTGATTTTCTTCTCTTGTCTGATTGCCCTAGCTAGGACTTCCAATACTACGTTGAACAGGAGGAGTGAGAATGGGCATCTTTGTCTTGTTCTGGTTAACAGGGAAAATGGTTCCAATATCTGTCTCTTTAGCAGTATGTTGACTGTGGGTTTCTTGCAGATGGCTCTTATTATTTTGAGATATGTTCCATCTATGCCTAGATGTTCGAAGGTTTTTATCAAGAAGGGGTTCTGCATTTTATCAAAAGATTTTTCTGCATCTAATGATATAATCATGTGGTTTTTGTCTTTACATCTGTTGATGTATTTTATTATATTTATGGTCTTGCAGATGTTGAATCAGTCCTGCATCCTGGGGATGAAGTCTACTTGGTCATGATGGATGATTTTTGAGATGTGATGTTGGATCCAGTTTGCTGGAATGTTGTTGGGAATTTTAGCATCTATGTTCACCGAGGATATTGGCCTGTAGTTCTCTTTCTTTGTTGGATTTACCCAGTTTCAGTATCAATGTAACGTTAGTGTCATAAAATGATTTGAGGAGAAGTCTATCTTCCCAATTATCTGTAATACTTTGTTAGGATCGATATCAGCTCTTCCTTGCATGCTTTGTAGAATTCTGCGGGAAAGTCATCTGGTCCAGGGTTTTGTAGGTATTTTTCTTATGACATAGTTGATTTCCTAGGTTGTTATTGGTTGACTTAGGGTCTCAATTTCTTCTTGTTTCAACCTGGGGAGGTTATGTGATGTGAAAAAGTCCTTCATTTCATTTAGGTTTTCTAGTTTGTTTCTATACAGGTGTACATGGTAATCGCTGACAATCTTTTGTATTCCTTTGGTGTCAGTTGTGACTTGATCTTTTGAATTTATGATTGTGTTTATTTGGACTTTTTTTTTTTCTCTCTTTTTCTTGGTCAGTCTAGCTAGGGTTCCATCGATCTTGTTTATCCTTTCAAAAAAAGCTTTTGGTTTCATTGATTATTTTGTATTATATTTTTATCTTTTATGTCTTGATTTTGGGCTTTTATTTTGGTGATCTGGATTCTTCTGCTGAAGTTAGGGTTTTGGTGATCTTGCTTTTCCAGTTTTCTTAGGTGATTTGTTAGGCTGTTTGTGATCTTTCCATTTTCTTCCTGTGTGTTCAAAGAGATATGAAGTCCCCTCTTAGGACTGATTTTATGGCATCTCAGAGATTTTGGTAAGATGCTTCTTTATTTTCATTTGTTTCCAGGTATCTTTTAATCTCTGTTTTTATTTCCACGTTGTCCCAGGAGGTGTTTAGCATCATGATGTTTAGTGTCTAGGTCTTTGTGAGTTTAGGGGGAAATTTGTTGGTGTTGATATTTATTTTCTTCCACTGTGGTCTGACAGAGTGCATGGCAGAATTTCAATCTTATGGAATTTGTTTATGCTTGATTTATGGCCAAGGATGTGGTCGATCTTAGAGTACATTCCATGTGGTAATGAGTAGAATGTATACTCCGTGGTTGTGGGGCGGAATGTTTAGAAGTATCAATTAAGTCCATTTGGTTGATCAAGTATCATGCTGCAGTTCCAGATCTCCTTGTTGACTTTTTGTCTTGATGATCTGTGTAGGGTTGTTAGTGGGGTGTTTAAGTTCCCAGCTATGATAGTGTTAAAGTCAATATTTTTTTAGTTTACCTAGAAGCTGCTTTATGAAAGTTTCTGCTCCTATGTTGGGTGCATATATTTTCAGGATGGATATTTCTTGTTTATAGATTTGACATTTTATCATTATGTAGGGACCTACTGTATCTTTATAAGTTTTTGGTAGCTTAAATGTATTTTGTCTGATATTAAGATTGTGACTCCTGCTTTCTTTTGTGTTCCACATGCTTGACATTTTGTTTCTCATCCTCTTACTTTGAGTCTGTGAGTGTCCCTTCTGGTGAGGTGAGTCTCTAGGAGACAATATATTGTAGCCTCATGATATTTTCCAATTTGCCATTCTTTGTGTTTTCAGTGGTGCATTTGGTCCATTCACACTCATCCTAATTATTGAGATGTGAGATTTTTTCCCTGTCAAGAGTTTGTTATAGAGTTTATTGTTGTTGCTGCTGTTTGTTTATTTGTTTGTTGTCTTTCTTTTGATTTTTGAGTTGATTCATGTGTGTTATCAATCATTTCCCTGCATTTTATGAAGGGTGTTTTCATTCTTTTTTTTCTTTCTTCTATGTTTAATACTTTCTTTAGTGTTTCTTTTAGAGTTGGTCTGTAGGCAGCATACACTCTTAGGGATTGTATGTTTGGGAAAGATTTTAATTCTCCATCACTGATTAAACTTAGCTTGGTTGGACAGGTAATTCTTGGTTGAAATGGTTTATCTTTGAGAACTTTGAAGATTGGGCTCTAAGCTCTCTTACCTGAAGTGTTTCTGTATATAAGTCTGCTGCTATTCTAATTGGTCTTCTCTGGTAGGTGATCTGACCTTTCTTTCTTGCTGCCGTTAGGATTTTTTCTTTTACACCTGCTTTCATAGGTGAATTACTGTGTCTGGGAGTTGGTCTTCTCATTTGTTGTCTTGCAGGGGTTTTCAGAATCTCTTGGATTTGAATGATTGCATCACTGATAAGATGAGGGAGGTTTTTTTTGGATAATTTCATGGAATATTTGTTTCAGGGTAATTTGTGTCTCTCTTTCTCAGGGATTCCAATTAATCTTAGGTTTAGCCTCTTGATGTAATCACTCATCCCTTGGAAGTTTTGTTCTGTCTTTTTGAGCTTCTTTTCTATGTTATTTACAGTTTGGGTTAGTTCTATATTTTGGTCCTCAAGCCCTGAGATTCTTTCTTCTGCTTAGTTAATTGTGCTTTCCTTGCTTATCAGGTCGTTGTTTATTTCATTTACTGAATTCTTTATTGCTGTTATCTCAGTTATCAACTCCTTCATTCTCTCCTCTCGTCTCTCCCTATTTCTATTTATTATCGCTATTAATATCTTGATACCTGAGTTTGTGGTTTGTGACCAGTCATTCTGGGTTTTTTTCATTTTTTGATTTCCAAAGTCTGTATCCTCAGTGGCTGACCTCCCAAGGGTCTGTGTGAGACTCATATTCTTCCTTTAGTTTTTCTTCATTTGTGTAGATCTTCCTTCTCTTTTTTAAAAATACCTCTTCTTTAATTCTCTTGTTTAGTGATGGGGGTAGCTTTTACTTCTGTTTGCTCAACCTCTTATTCTTCCTTATGTAGATCCTCTGGTTTTGTTCAATTCTGAAGCTGAACTGGGGGCAGAGGCCTGTGCTTTTTGAAATTTTGATGTTTAATTAAGGGGAAAGTTGTGATTCTGAAGCTATCTGCAGATACCAGTATTGGCTGACAGGTGTGTGGGCCCCCTGGAACCCACTTCCCACTGCCTTACAATCTGTTCATGCAGTGGGAGTATCTTTTTGCCCCCTGAAAGACAAATGTGATAAGAAAAGGGAAATGAATGGAAAAAGGAAGGATGAAGATGAAAGGAAGGTGGAGAGAGAGAAAAAGAAGATGGAAAACAGACAGGCATGCCAACTAATAAATAAACAAAGACAGAAAAAAACAAAAACATGCTGACAATCATACAAACAACAAAAACCTCCATGTTGGTGTACTCTCCCTCAAAAATGCACATACACAAACAGAAAATCTAAAAAAAAAAAAATTAAAATAGCAGAAACAAAACAAGTACAAAAACGTAAATAAAAAAAAGAAAAAGGAGAAAAAAAGCAAAGACTAAAACAAAAAACAGACAAGAATTTTTAAAAAACTCACTCTGTTGCCATATTTGTAGCTCAAGGTTCCTGATGTCACCTCTACCTTAGGGAGTGGCTCTGGTCTCCAGCCCCTCCTCTCTGCTCTCAGCCCAGGCTGATAGGGTTGCTCTCAGTATGGGTCAGATGCCCCATGGACTTGGGAGAAGGGCTGATCATTTCCAGACTCACCCTGCTCGTTGCTGCTGCTTTCAAGTCTCTCACTCAGGTCTGACATGTCTGTGCCTGTACCAGCATGGGGGTAGGGAAGTCTTTCAGGCCAGAGCTGAGTGGGGCAGTGCAAGTTTCTGACCAGTCTGGGGACAGAGTAGCCAGTTCATGTCTCCTCAGTGACAGGACTGGATTCCAGATTTCCATGCCCTGCATTCTCCATGGTTCCTGAGGCTTGTACTGGTCTGCTACCGCAGGTGATGTTGTAGGCCAGGTGCCAGGTGGTAAGGAGTAGCTGTTCTTTGCAGCCTCCTCTCAAGAG
>CAUYQG010079203.1:0-22452 GCA_963574415.1 Tarsius wallacei | reverse complement strand
CGCGCGACCACCCCCACGCCCGCCACCCACCACGGCCCCCACACACCCACCTCCCCGCGCCACTCACCCTGCCCCCCCCCCCCCCCCCAGCCCCCCCCCGCCCCCGCCCCCGCCCCCTCCCCCCCTCCCGCTCCCTCCCTCTCTCTCCCCCTCTACCTCTGTAGCCGCCACTTTAATAAATCTCTTGGTCCCCAACGGGTGTGGAGTTGTTATTAGCGCCCAAATACTTTCACTTCTTATTTCTGGTTTAATGCTTCACCCCTTTTCATATCAGTCAAAATATTTACTTAATAGTTCATATAAGACATTGAAGTTTGAGGTGATATGATGTGTACAGTAAAATATATTTCCTGTGTTCAAGGAGTTTCATCCGTAACTGAGTTCAGTTTATAAACTATTTAGACAATTATAATACGCTTCGGTAGAATTTAATAACTTTTGTTTAATACATGAATTAGGAATTATGACTCCCTTTTGTTTATTTTTTGAACATACAACAAAACAAAACAGAAAAGCATGATAAATAAGTACACAAACACCTACCAGTGCCGTGCCAAGCCATATTGGAGTCCAGTGCAAAAACGAAAATCAGTCATAGAGTGTTTTTACTAAAAATTTTGATATTTTGTTCATCATTGATTTTTTAAGTTAACTAAAGCTCATACTTTAGTCACATTTTGTTAGTTTTTACCCAATGTCCTTCTTCTGTTCCAGGATATAGCATTACCTTTAGTTGCTGTGCCACATAGATGTTTTTGCATTCATATTGATTTTTAAAATATTGCATTAGAATATTTACCTTAATTACTGAGACTTAGGGCATCCATTTAGATTTGCACCTGAAAAAATTACCTCACTTGCCTCCCCTAGTTCTTGGGCAAACACACACACACACACACACACACACACACACAACTTTATTTTATTTTTGAGAGATATTTCTTTACCTGCTCTCTTCCAAAAGAAAGAAGCCCTTAAGTACCAACTGGTACTTAAAATGTGATTCTAGCATACAATGCAAAGTAGGAGCATATTTCATAAATAACTCGGGTATATTAACTGGTATTTATGGATGAAGCTGCAAATTTCTGATTGTAAATATCCCAGGTTCCATAGTGTACATATTATCTGAGCTTTCTGATCAGGTTTCACACCAGTGCAATAAAATGAACACATAAACCTGACAAGCCAGAAACCAGAGATGGGGCTGCCCTTAATCATATCACTTCTAGTAGCATTCCACTTTTACTTTTAAGATTATTCTTGAATACTTATAACAAATAAATAGAAAGGTTGCATTTACTCTTCTCTAAAATATCTCATTTTGAAACTTAAATGTGGGATAATTATTTTCAACAAATGCTACATTACTGAAAAAAATTACTGAAAAACAAAATGATAACATTTAACACTCAGTGTAATGTTTTGATGTTCTCTCCTGCCCCAATGCATTTGGACTTATTACCAAATCATAACTGCAAGGATGGAAGTTTCAATAATTTATGGAAGTCATTACGCCTAGAAAAGTAGTAACTCTGCCACAGAGATGACTTAAATGTCCCATATCCATCCCATTTTCTCCAGTCCCCTCATCTGAGTTACTCTTATATCTATTTTTCTTATATATAAAGACACAGAGCAATAGTTTGAGCAAAATTTCAAAAGAAAGGCTCTAATTCATCACATGGCTTAATTTCTTATTTTCTGTTTGCATATCTTGCACACGATCCAATTGAATCATGAAACCATGTCCATTAAGTTATTTGCTGATTGCCTTTGATGTTGAGATTGGACTTTTGCCTTCTCTTTGTATGCATAGTGGTTTGATATCATCATTCTGATTACTGGCACTAAGTTTGCACAGCAGAGTAACACTTCTGGTTTAGAATTTATATTTCTCTGGAAAGATTTGCTTAATAGAAACAATACAAGTCAAGATTATTTGCCTAAGTTTATCTGCTCTGTGTAATATGTACAATATATATTTGCCTGTATATTTTACTCTATTAAATGGCTCTGCATAGAAGGGTATATTTAAAACAGATTTTTAAAATTGTATTGAGTTTTATAATAAAGTTATGACTCTGTACCTTTGAAATTTTTTTTTTCTTATTGAAAGTATAAACTTACCTTTGTTGGTCCTATACCAGGAATAAACCTTTTTTTTTTTTTAAGTTCAGTGATTGAAAACACTCATCACATGGAGAGGCTAAATTACTGTTTCAAAAATGACTCTTATTTTATCATAAAGGCATATTTAGAAATACATCGTAGTACAGGCTTCTACTTAAAAATGACAGTGTACCAATACATGTATTTTCTCCCTTTCCAAACCCAGCTAATGTGCACTAAGGAAACCAAGACGTTAATAACACGAGGACAAAGAGAACCAGAGAAAAGCCAACAGTGAAAAAAAAATCTTTAAACAAACATTGTCAAACCAAGAAAATTGATGGTAATTGACTTATCAGAGCAGTAGAAATTTCCACCTAACCTACAGATGACAATATCACCCAGAAATGAGTCATTGTGTCCTGGGAACCCCTCTTAGGGATGCCAAATACTGCTGAAGACCAAGGTGAAGCATGAGCTGAGAGAGCAGCTTTGCCGGGAAGGCTGCACCACCGGCGTACATCAGATCTTCTCCCCAACTCCTCCTCCTTGGAGGATATTGGAACTCTTTCCTCTGGAGAAACACAAGAACACAAGTTGAAAGTTGAAGTAAGACCAAAGAATAAGTAATGAAAGACCTCAGCTGCAAATATTAAGAAAAAAATATCAAGAATCATCTAACATTTTAGGAGAAGTTCCAGTGGAAATAGAGATAGGTGGCCATCCAGAGGGCACAGAATTTTGCAGAGATCAGAAGAAAACATAAGAAAAAAAATCTCTAATATACACAAATATTTGAAGATTAGGATGAGGGGCATATCCATAATAAAAATAGGAAACTCCAAAAAAATAAAGAGAGACAAAGAAAGTGCTTGAAAATTTAAAACAAACCAGTCTGAGTGGCTCAGCCTGTAATCCCGCGCCTTGGGAGGCTGAGGTGAGTGGATTGCCTGAGCCCGTGGATTCGAGACCCACCTGGGCAACTTGGTGAGACCTCATCTCTACAATAAATCAAAAATTAGCCGGGTGTGTTAGCGCGCACCTGTAGTTCCAGCTACTTGGAAGGCTAAGGCAGAAGGATCGCTGGAACCAGCAAATCGAGGCTGTGGTGGCCGGGAGCAGCCACTGCACTCCAGTCTGGGCGCCAGAGTGAGACTCCAACTCAAAAAAAAAAAAAAAAAAGAAAGAAAAGAAAATTTAAAACAAATATGGTAAGCAACAGAAAAGCAATATAAAGGTATTGGAATGCAAATTAATAAATGAAATTTTGTAGAAAGTAGGAAAAAAGAGATTGTAAATAGACTGCCAAATTATAAGAGCAGTCTAAAAAGTTCATTGTTATGTAAGAAATTCCTGAAAGGCAAGAGGAAACAATGAGGAATAAATTATCAAAGACATAATGAAGAAAAAAGTCTTTCTAAATCAAAAGATTACAACAACTCAGATTAGATGGGTCTGTCTACCAAGCACTTGGTCCAATGAATAAAAAGTGGCTAACCCAAAACTTCACAACATTTCAAAACATCGAGAATTTTTAGAAATTTTCTTAAGCGTCAAGAGAAAATTAGCCATTCATACCCAAACGAAAAAGAATGACTTTGGACTTTTAACTACCAATAGTGGATAGAAAAACACTTAAAAGTCTGAAGAAAAGTGTTTTTGTTTTGTTTTTTCCCAACAATTTTATGTTCAGCCAAGCTATCAGACACATGTAAGTAAAGAATAACAAATGTGGGTATACTCCCAAAATTACCTCCCATGCATTCTATCTTAGAGAAAGCTACTGAAGAATAGACTCCAGCAAAACAAAGTTATAAACCAAGAAAAAGAAATGCATGAAATCTATGAGATAGAGGTGCTGGCAGAATAATAATAAAGGGAATTTTCAGAATGAAATTTGTGCAGAGCCATAAATACCTGTTAGAACAGGAAGGTGTGAAACTGCTGGACAGAAATATTTGCCAGACAGAAATATTTAAGAAGCAAAGAGAGTTTCTGGAGTAGTTATTATATACAAGATTTGTAAAATGTATTGAGAGGTATTAACAGATTCATTTACATATTGGGAGAAAATCAAGTTTATAGAAACTAAACCGATGAACAAACAATAGCTTTGTTAATTCCAACACCAAAAAAATTTACATGAGAAAGGAATGTTAATCATAGGATGCTATTTGTCTCAGCAATGAACAATGCTTCCTCCTTATGGTGATATAAATGTTGACTATTGGTTTAACCAAATGTTGTGACATAATAGTATTGAGAGAATTAGAGGAAAGGAAGTGTATATGTGTGCTAGATTTGCTACCATAATAGAAAGTCTATAAACAATGTCATAGATTGGATTCCCTAGGAAACTTACTCTGTGAAGGAAGTTTATTGAAGAGTATCTTTAGGATAAACACCTATGGAAGACAAAAGAAGCAGGATTGGGCAGAGGTAGATGCTGAATTATGATGATAATGCAGTTACAACAAGAATCTCACTCCAGAGCTGGATGTTCTCCTACTGTGGTACTGCCTTAAATCAATGAGTCTGGGCCATTATACCTCCAGAGCTGCTAGTCATTGGAACTAAGCAAGGAAGATGCTATATGCCAGATATCTGTGTCCCCCCCACCAAATTAATATGTTGAAGTCTTTAGTTCCCAATATGGTGGTATTTGGAAGTGGGGACATTGGGAGATAATTAGGATTAGGTGAGATTGTAAGGGTGGAGCCCTCACAATAGAATTAGTGTCCTTATTAAAAAAGGAAGAGACACGAGAGCTCTTTCTTTGCACCATGTGAGGACACAGTAAGAAGGTGACCATATGCAAACCAGGAAGAGAGCCCTCACCAGGAACTACATCCACCAGCACCTCTGTCTTGGAAGTTGAGAAATAAATGTCTGCTGTTGTCTACCCAATTTATTGTGTTTTGTCCTAGCAGCTTGAGCTGATTAAGACAGGGAAGGGTCATGACCTTGCACAAGGTTGCTCTGTATAATTGAAGGCTATTCTCAGAAAGAGACTCAACTGAGAGCCATAAGCCACCAGAAGCCCCAATGGAGGTGGGGGGTATGAGTGCTTCAGTCCTAAAGGGCACACATAGCTTCATTATTTAAAGCTGATGAATCAAAAATTGAAATGCACGCATATTATTTATAAATGTAGAGGTAAATGGAAACAGCTGAAATATTTAGAACTGGCAGAGGGAGTTTGAGAGAGAGGTTCTTTTTGTTGTGAGTCATTTCACACCACTTGATTTTCGCATAGCACATATAACATTGACAAAGTTAACAATTAATTTTAAATTAAATTATAAATTAAACAGAATCCCATTATAGAATCAAAGCGTTAAATATAATACAATTTTTGTTGATAGCATACACCAGCTAGGTATACCAATACCTTTTGTTTATCCAACAGGGACAGATGTTCAAAGAAGACTAGTGACAATAATAACAATAATAATAATAAATTGAACTCCTACTGTGTGCCAAGGACTATACTAAATGATATTTTAATACTTATATCTATTTTATTTTATTTTTAATAAACAAATAATAATTGTGCATATGTATATATACATATAAACACATGGGGTACAGTGTAATATTTTGATATAATACTTACATTGTGAATAATTCAATCAAGCTAATGAACACATCCATTACCTCAGATACTTATCATTTTTTGTGGTGAGAACATTTAAAATCTAATATTAAGCAATTTTAAAATACCCTAGCAAGTGATGTGGGAAAAGAGAACTCATATATTGTTGGTAGGAATGTAAATTAAACTGATAAGAACAGATACTACACTAGATCTTAGTCAAAAGGCCGAGAAATGATGGGAATGTAAATTAATATAGCCATTATGGTATTTTGAGCTGTAGTTTTATCAAAAAAACGGAATGATTCTGACACATTAGCTCATATCACTAGCCCTGTGAAGTGTTATTAACTCTGGTCTATTAAAACAGAAACTAGAACTTTGAAAAACTGAATCCATTGCTCATGGTCAGACAGCTAGTGAACCATAGAGCTCTGAGTTCTTAACCACTGTGCTTCAACCAAGCATTCCCAGCTCTAAGCACTCACTGGCTTAAAAAACTGTTCACAATCCAATTATTTGGTGACTCACAAAGCCTTTCCACCACAGCCGAGGTTCTTTGCACTTGGATGCTAAACACTATTGAGAATCCGTAGATTATTTTTCCTCATTTTCTTTTATGGTATTCTTCTTATGAACTGAAAATTAACAGTGATTTACAAAAAAATCCTGTATCAAGTATACACAGAAATACGCCATTTTGTTTCAAATGTATCTGCTGAGAAGAGACCATCATTAGAAGTGAATGAGAGGCTTTGAAACCAAACTGTATTCTGATCCTTATTTCCAAAGTTATGGCCTTGCTATTTGGGGCAAGTCACTTAGACTGTGCTTCTGAGCTCTCCTTTGTAAGGTGGATATAATAACATTACCTGCTTCACTGAGTGCTTGGGAGGATGAAGTGAATTCAGATACATAAAGCAAAAAGACTGTGCCTGGCCCTTAGTAGGTGCCCAGGAAGTGTTAGCCATCATTATATATTAGTCTGAAAAAGCAATAATGTCACGGATCAAGTTCTTTCCAGCTGATTCTAGAAAAGCGAAGCTCCATTATTTCCTTTAAAAAATCATTAATTTCCTACATTTCAATTCCTCATCTTTCAATCTTGTCTTCCTTTTTGAATATACAAATAAGCATATAAAATTTAAGCTTTTATTAGGCATTCAATTCAGTTACATATTTTCCCTGTGTTTGGTTTCTTCCACTCCCATCCCCTACTGAACATGCACATTAAACAACTTTCTGATTCAGTGATAATGGAATTAGGTATAATGTCACTGTCCTCTGCTGCCTTACTTTCGGAAAGAAAGGAAGATTAATAAATTATAGTCATATGTATGTGTTTGTTTTCTTTTGCTAGAAGACAGTGTCTTCATAACCTTTTCAGGTTTATGTCAGTAATGTGTCCCCAAGGTCTAAATGATGATGTTTACACAGTTTGGTCTATTAATAGGCTTTCACTTACCATTGCAAAATTTCTATTTGCCATGCTTAACCCTGTATTTTCTGCCTAAGGAGATTAGAGAGTTAGAATAGATTTGTCACATTTGGCCAGATGTGTCCGTTTCCCTGGTCCGTCTTACTATTCAGAAATGGAAATTATACTTTCTCTGCCTTTGGTCTACTTAAAATGTCATAGAAGAGCAAATTGAACTGAGAGTTTGAGATGGCACAGAGTGTGGGTGAATCTTGCAACACATGAGGACCAGAAACCATTAGAGTGACTAACACCTGCTGTCATTGATTAGAGTCTTTTGCTTAAGCTGTAGAATTGATACACTCTTTGGAAATAGGCTGTTTACTGGCTTTACTTTAGTTTCTTAGTTGGAACCAAGGGATGATTTTAAGATTGAAAACGAAATGCTTCGGTATGTAGCTGGGGATTATGATCAGATCAGCTCCCAGCTTATCCATTTTAAATCTCCATTTAGCCAAAGCTAAACACATTTTGGATTAGCTGCCTTTTGAGGTTATCTTGGTCCCTGCTGCCTTCCATTAGTATTGACTGTACTTTACTTAAAAAAAAAAAAAAATCTAGTGTTGATTTATATTGAGGTCTGTACAGTAAAGAATCTCCTTTCTGTGCAGGGAAAGAGATTAAGGTTCTGGATCCTAGAGCTATTTATTCAAAGGGATGATTTCTGCCTAAATCTACACAAAATTATGACTATCAGCACAATTTAAGTAATGAGACTGCTGACTTAGGAAATTTGAGTCTTTTTGCCATTAACTGACTGACTGGCTTAACCATAAAACTGAAATGATTCTATGTCCTATTCTTTTTGGCACTATTAATGCCAAATATGATGTGAAATGAGGCTGCCATGAGGACTTTTTTGAAATCCAATTTGTTGAATACTTTGACAGATTTCTTTTTTTAATTTTTATTAATGGAGTTGAGTCAAATGATATAACTTGTAAGAGAAGTTAAGAAACTCATAACATTGATTCTAAGGTGATTAGCTTTTTAAAAAAAAATAATTAATATAGGCCTTTGAATGTTTATTTTTCAGTACTTGATAAACGGGCATCTTTTAAAAAAATAAATTTCAGACTTTAGACAACGTAATGGGCTGGGAGAAGGTGTTTAAGCTTTCAGAACAAGCTAGTGTTCATCTTAAGTGAATGCCAATAATTCATTGGTAAAAATTAAGTTCATTTAGAAGCGATTATGAAAATCTGGGTAATAAATCCTCAGATATTTGAGAGTCATCACAGACTTGTAGAATGGGAAGACTAGTCTTTCTAAAAATCTGAAATTATTTATAAGTAGCAGCTCTTTCTTGGGGGAAAATGTTGCTTTTTAATGACTTTTTCTCAGGTAAATGCTTGAAGATAAATCAGGTCTTTGAAGGGTAGTTGCTTTTCTCTAACAGGCTGAAAAATGGTAATTTGAGGCTTGGACGCTGCTGTTTGTAGCAACTCTGTGAAAAACACATGTCTGAACATGCCAGTCGTGGCTCTCAAGGGTGCTTTCTGGGGTTTAATTGCTCTTACACTCTTTTCTGGCTTTGGGAAAAGCAGTAGGTATGCCCAGGATGACACATTCCTACCGGCTGCTAAAGCCCCAAGTGGTTGTAATTATGGTTCCTACTTTCTATCCTTTCCCTCCCTCCATCTCGTTTCCAAAAGCAGCAGTCCTCTACACTGGTTGTAAAAAGAAAGGAGTAATCATATCTCATAAAGCACCTCACATTCTTTCTCTCTCTCTTCCCTTTTTCCTATTTCAATTAGAATAAAAATTTTCCCTAGCAAATGAGCGGATTCATGCAGGGATAACGTATTTCAGATTCTACATGTTTTAATGGTAGATAGGTCAGTATTGTTCACTGTTTTTTCTCTGGTGTAACATGGTGGCTGTTTTGACAAAGTAGAGTCCAAATGTGAAGTTTCTCATCACCAAATAATATTCATAATGTGAAAAACTGAGTCTGACTGGAATTCTGAGCTGTACTCTATTCTAAATATTGGTCTTCTATCCCTCAACTACACCCTATCTCTGAATCACTAGAGCCTTCCTCTTCACTCTGTGTTCGTCAAAGAGGGATGGAGTGTTTTCTGAAAAAATTATTGGATTTTTTAAAAATGCAATGTTTTGTTTCTAATTAAAATGACTCCAAGGTCAAATCATATTTACCTAAGCCCCATGTCCCCAATGCCCTAACAGCTACATTGAAATATTATATGCCTGCTCCTAGCACCTACTAAGTACTTGACAAAATTTGTAGAAAGGAGCTAAATTTTATTTAAAATGTGAATGTTTTGTTCTGAAAAGGGAAGTCTGTATACTCTGTAGTCACAGACTCAAAATCCAATCTTATTTAGTGGTGAGCCTTAGACAGCAGAATTCTCCTTTTCTTCTCCTTCACAAGACAGTAATTGAGTTTGGAGATGTGGGGTCACTAATAAATATTCACTTGCAATTTGCATTGAAATGTCAGATACATTATTTGGGAATACTCCAGATAACTTAGGAAGGTATTTAATTTAAAAAACCTGCCTGAGGGAAAAAGCTAGTCTACATCAAATGAAACAGGGAGCGCTCAAAGAACTTTTAGAAGTCAGGTGGACAAATGGGATGCTTATAACTTCAAGAAAGAACAGAGAAGAATCTCTGTCCTATGGGTGACATGTTGGAGTATTTAAAAATACTTCACACTCACCTTAAGTGCTTAAGCTTTGGATAATCATTAAAACCAAACTTTGAGACTACTAGCTTTGGTGTCTGTGTTAGCTTGCTAAGGTTGCCATAACAAAATAACCATAGACTCAGTGGCTTAAAACATAAATCAATTTTCTCATAGTTCTGGAGGCTGGAAGTCCAAGATCAAGGTGTTGACAGGTTTGGCTTCTTCTGAGGGCCATAAGGGAAGGTCTGTTCCAGGCATCACTCCTTGGTTTATGGACAGATGCCTTCTCACAGTGTCTTACATAGTCTTTCTTCTGTGTACTAGCATCCCCGTTGTCTCTTAGTGTCCAAATTCTCTCTTATATGTACACCAATCAGATTGGATTAAGGCCCATTTCAGGAAATCATTTTAATTTAATTACCTCACTGAAGACTGGGCCTTCAAATACAGTCACATTCTGAGGTACCAGGGGTTAGGGCTTCAACATATGAATCTGGAAAGAAACAATTCAGCCCATAACAATGTCTAAGCTAGAAGTCATCTTGGGAACAGATGGCCTTGACAATAAGTAAACTTTGAGTGCTCACCCTGCTATTTGGACCCACTGGAGTGGAACGACGCTCACATATAGTGTGTCTCTCATGAGGAAGTCCACTCAGTCATGTGGCAGTTGTTTTAGGTGAAATAGATGGAGATAGTCACAAACAGCACTCTCAATCACTGGCCGTTGCCGCTGTTACCCAGAGGGCTCTCCCTTTTATAACCTGTGGACATAGGGGCACATAGTAAAATTTTTAAAGATATTTCTTACAATTTTACTGTTGAATTTGAACCAAACTATTTCTACTACTTCACCTTCACACACATATGAATAAAAATAATATTGGCTTAGGCATTTAAACAACCCACATACATGATTCCTTTCATCTCCCTAAAGCCTTGAAATTATGGGGAGAAGGCCCAATGTGAAGTCCCTAAACAAAACCAGGTGAGGATACCTCCTGACCTGAACAATCCTAGCACACCTCAGGAGTAAAATGGGAGAGCATAGGGTCTTAGGAAGAACATTTGATTCTATCAGGCTTACGTGTGTCAGTCAGTGGTTCTCAGTCCCACAGTCTCACTGAGCAGGGCTAACCCTTGACTGGGTCCTTAGGAAACCAGGTATGTAGATCACAGACTCTGGAGTCAGGCAGCCTGGGTTCAAATCCCAACTCTGCCATTTTCTAGCTGTGATAATTTGACAAGTTAATTGACATCTCTAATTGACACCTCAGTTTTCTCATCTGTGAAATGAGAATACAAATTACCTGCAATAATCTACATGAATATAAAGTGTTTATACATGCCAGGTTAAGCTTATTAAGGTAAGGTTTTGATAAATTAATGTTAACTATTATTATCATAGCTGGAGTTGATACACCATCAGGGTTCTTTTCTTCTTTATCACTTCCTCTTCTCCTGGCTGCTGTCTTGTTCCTCTCCTTATCTTATCTTGTCTTATCTCTACTCAAATAAGTGTACATGAATTTAGTGGAAGTTATTTCAATGTACTGAAATCATCTAGAAATGCTTTCAGACTCTTTTCCTCCTTTTGTGTATGAATGATCAGATACCTAAGGTGTATCAGGAGTCAGTGGGAAATGGAAAAAGGAGAGAGAGAATTATGATAGGAAAGGTCTCTGGTTTGAGTGTTTGGGACATTGGAAAAGAGAGGCTGATGAATGTACTGATAAACTTACCTGCTTTGGAGCCTGAATGAGTGTAAATCCCTTCTCCAGTTTCCCATCTGTGTGATCCACCTCAAGTTACCTAACCTATCTCTGCCCCAGTAGCCTTCTATGTAAATTGAGGAAAGTGATAATAAGATTTCACAGGATTACTAAGAGAACACAATGAGTTCACATTTAGAACACATTTATTTAGAATAGTGTGATATATAAGCAGAACATAAATGTTTAATTGTTTAAATGCCAGAATGGGTGCTGGAATACACTGCTAATAATTCCCTCCCTAATTCTCATTAGCATAGTGGTTAAAAGAATAGGTTGTGGAGTCCAATTGCCGAGTTTTCAGAATTTGCTTCTTCCATTTACCAGCTAGATAACAAACATTGACACATTGTTAAACGTCTCTGTTTCTCAGTTTCCTTTTCCATGAAATGAGGATAAGAATAGTAGTGCTTAGATCATAGTGTAATTTTGAAGATTCAACAAGTCAACGTGTGTTAAGATCTTAGAAGAGTACTTGGCTCAAAGTAAGTAAGTGTGTGTGTGTGTGTGTGTGTGTGTGTGTGTATGTGATTGTATTACTATTAGTAGTAGTGTAAAACTGTCAGCAAAGATGGGGTAGGAGTAACATTAGGCTAGACATTGAGTAGACTTCTCTGACCTTAAATAAGTGACACCTCTCCTAACTTTTGGCATCACTGAAGTCCTGTCCAGCTTTAACATTCTCCAAAACCTTGTCTTTGTAACAATCAAGGTCATGCCTTGCTCAGGAAATACTGGATATTTAGTTGCTCTGGAAAACGTAACAGGGACGTGGAATTTAAGTTGGAATTTAAGTTTTACAAACATAACCCTAAGAACTATTTCAGTCTTCAAACCCATCTTCTAGCTGTTTGCGGGTTACATCTCATAATCGGGCCAATAATTTAATCACATTAATTCTTTTTGTTAACATATTCTATTTTTTTTTTCTTTTTACCTCCATCAAGAAAAAGTACTAGAATCATGCGTTCCTTCACTCTCTGATTTGAAGATGTTTGGGAGTCTGCAAGCCCTGAAAATACTTAAATTAAAATGTTAGTTTCAAAACTAGATCCACTGAAACACTGAAGTGTGTTTCTCTCTTCACAGTTCTTTTCCTTTTCTATTCTGTAGGTTGCTGTCAACAGTAGGATAAACTCAAAAAGGCCTTCAAGAGGTGCTCTTTATAGTTTTCCTTCCCTATTCGCTTAAAGAAATTATTGCTTTCCAGTTGTAGAACTGGTAGTATAGTTTGATGACCTGATATTTTTAAAAGTATTGTTTTAAAATGTGGTGACAAGGGTTGGAGAACAAATAGTTTTTCAGAGAGATTTTCCTGGAAAAGCTGTGAGCTGACTGGGGTTAATGTCCAGAGGTAATGGCCTCTCCCAGTGGGTCATTAATTCCCAGGAATTGGCCCGTGCTTCAATTGCTATTGCTTAAGTAAACAATAAATAACATCACACAGATATGTAATGAACTATAAAACAACCACTTCTCAACCTGCATTGTAGCTATGCCTGCAGCACATACAAGACTGCCTTCTATTAATCACCTCCCAACTTGATTGATTAGTTTCAATCAGCACTCTGTCCCCTATTTTCTTTTAAAATAGATTAATTTCATACTTATTAGGTCTGGAAATAAAAGCATAAATGTTAGGTCTAGTAAAATGGTGTCTATCTACTGCATTTTTTTTTACTCTTCTCTCTCTCTCTCTCTCTCTCTCTCTGTCTCTCTCTCTCGGTTACTCTACAGCAATTAGTTACAATTCACATCATGGCCCAATAATACCAAGATTTGTGCTGATAATGTTAGTAGAAACAAAATGACTCTTCCAAAGGCAAGGGCTGTTTTAATTATGTGAATAATATAAGGTTTCCTGGTCTATCTACTCCCTCTCACTGTCATTTCTAGTCATCTAGCTGGACCTCTAACCCATATGATTCTTGATTCTTCTCTTCCTGTCTCACTTGTTACTCCTCAGTCGTTTCAGTTGCCTCTATCTCTTTTTTTCTAAATTTTGGTAAAAGAGACATAGCATGAAGTTTGCCATTTTAACAATTTTTAAGTATACAATTCTGTGGCTTTGAGTACATTCACAATGTTGTATAATCATCACCAATATCTACTTTCAAAACTTATATTGATTTTATTTTAAAATTTTATTTGTTTCTTTATTTTTGAGTTGGGGTCTTGCTCTGTTGCCCAGGCTGGAGTGCAGTGGCACGCTCATGACCTCCCAGCCTCGACCTGCTGGGCTCAGGCGACCGTTCGAATTAGCCTTCCAAGAAGCTGGAACCATAGGCGTGTACCACCTCACCTGGCTAATTTTTTAAAATTATTGTAGATACAAAGTCTCACCAAGTTGCCCAGGCTGGTCTCGACCCCACAGGCTCAGGCAGTCCTCTTGCCTCGGCCTCCCAAAGTTGCTGGGATTACAGGCATGAGTCACCATTCCGGTTTACTTTCAAAATTTTAAGTCACTCACAATAGAAACCTTGTAACAATGAAGCAATAATTCCCCCATTCCTCCCTTTTTCAGCCCTTGATAACCTCCGTTCTACTTGCAAAGGGAAGACATTGCCATGTAAGGTAGACCAGTGCCCTCCCTCTCCTCCCCTACCTGCTCTATTCTGAAGAGGACTTGACATTCTGTTTAAGTTGTATCTCCATAATGTGAAGGTGGAAACTTGTTTGATTTGTTAATCAGTGTGTGTCCTTTGCCTAGAATACTACTGATTCAGTTTTAAAAATTGTTGAATGGATCATTGAAGAATACGTAGAAGATACGCTGTCTGCCACTAAGAAAGCAACAAAATTAAGATTCTCTATATGAATCAACCAAAAATAGTAATCCTCCCTGGATTTTTTTTCCAGGGAAAATGGATATTTTTTTCAAATAAATCCTATTATCAAATCATATGAGCTGAAAGTGTTTTTGCCATACGTTAGATGCTTTCCTTCTAAGAGATAGGATATTGAGCAAACTTCCTAAGCAGTTAGTATTGCTATAATAAACACACATTATTTCACCATGGCTACTTTTAATTTTTATAAAATCCTCTATTGTTGAGGCCCATTCATATGCATTTATTCTTCTTTTAAACTCCTGCTAGTTTATTAAGAATTTTGTCTTAAGAGAGGGTAAAATCCTATTATAATATAACATGCATTTTATGATTTAAAAAATAGATCATATATGAATAATAAATAATTGTTTTAGTAACCACAGAACTTTTAGAATGTTCTTAGGGTTAGAGATTTTATTAACTCTTAAGCTTCTTGAAGGCAGAACAGTATCTTGGGCAACTCTGTGTTGTCCTCAATGCCGGAAGTCATGACTTTTATATAATAGACACTCACTAGGCTGGGCTCCATGGCTCAGCCTGTAATCCCAGCACTTTGGGAGGCCAAGGCTAGTAGATTGCCTGAGCCTGCGGGTTCAACACCAGCTCAGCCAACTTGGCAAGACCTTGTCTCCACAATAAAAAATTAGCAGGGTGTGGTAGCATGCGCCTGTAGTTCCAGCTACTTGGAAGGCTGAGGTGGAAGGATACCCTGAGCCCAGCAGGTCGACACTGGGGTGGCCATGAGCTTGCCACTGCTCTCCAGCCTGGGTGACAGAGTGGGACTCCGACTCAAAAAAAATAATAATAATAGACACTCACTAAATAACTGCTGAAGAAAGGTGTCAAGTATTGTCAGCAAAGGAGAATTATATTTTTTCATTGTTCCACCTGGAGAGATAGCACTGCCTGTGTAGTGAAGAGAGGACAGATGTGGGCTCAAGGTCTGACATTTACCAGATGTGTGGCTTTGGGAAAATCACTTCCGATGCTGTGAAGTACTTTCCTGTTAGTAGCAAAAGGAATGTGAGATTCTCAGCTGTTCCTGTCTTCATGAAGGAGACATGTAATCATATGTAAGTAAAGTGTACATTGCGATATAGATATTGATCTTGTTATGACTCTTCTGGTACTGTTTCATTTTCATAGAATAAAAGAATAATAGAAAAGATTAGCATATACTTTAAGCCTTATTCAGGTCACACTAACTGAGCTTGTGATCTCCTGCTATTCCAGTCCCCGGGCTGGGCGCCCAGCAATGCATTTCTGCATTCTTTGTCTCATTCGATGTTATTTTTGTAAATCACAAAATCATCATGCATAGATTTTCTCAGCATTTTTCCTTCAATTTATAACTTAATTATTGAATTCCTTATTTTTTTTTTTTTTTGAGTTAGGGTCTTTCTCTGTCACACAGTCTGGAGTTCTGTGGCATGAACACAGCTCACTGCATCCTCAACCTCCTGGGCTCAGGTGATTCTTCAGCCTCAGACTTTAAAAGTAGCTGGGACTACAGGTGCACCCCACCACGCCCGGCTAATTTTTTTTTTTTTGTAGAAACACAGTATTGCTATGTTACCTGGACTGGGCTCAAACTCTTGGGCTCAAGCAGTCCACCCACCTTGGCCTCCCAAGCTGTCAGTGTTATAGGCATGAGCCATCACGCTAACCTTGAATTCTATATCAATTTGCACTATTAGATATCCCCTCTAAGGGGACATTGTAAATCTAGCACACCACTCAGATGTCCCCTCTCAGGGGACATAAAGAGATTTCTAGATTATACAGGATAAACTTGTGCAAGTGCACATTTTTAAAAAATGTATGTTCCCTTGAAGTTTTCCATTCATAAACAATTTTAAAAAACCAGCCAGGTTCAGTGGCTCAGCCTGTAATCCCATGCTTTGGGAGGCTGAGGTGAGTGGATTGCCTGAGCCCGCGGGTTCGAGACCCGCCTGGGCAACTTGGCGAGACCTCATCTCTACAATAAATCAAAAATTAGCCGGGCATGGTGGCGCGTGCCTGTAGTTCCAGCTACTTGGAAGGCTGAGGTGGAAGGATTGCCAGAGCCCAGCAGGTCAAGGCTGCGGTGGCCGGGAGCAGCCACTGCACTCCAGTCTGGGCGACAGAATGAAACTCCAACTAAAAAAAAGAAAAAAAAAAACCTGTGTGCCATTTGAAATGTGTCAAGCTTGTGATCAATCAGTTGAGAAGTGGTTTTCAGGAATCACGAGTGCATCCTTCTACATCATGTTCAAACAACAGACTTGACAATAAATTACGTATTATTAATGTGGGAGGAAGAAAACGAGGCTACGTTGTCTGCTCAAATAGAAAACACCAGGTGGAAGATGTCCAACAAATTACTATTGCACAATATGTATCAATGAACCTGCAATGCATGTTAGGCACTGTTTCACATGTTACCACAAGTTAGAAAAATATGAGATATAAAATTTTGGTTCTTTGTCATAAATAAGTTTCTCAATTTCTAAAAAGGCATGATAAGTCCAATATCATTGCAATAAAACAACTGGTTCCAATGCTATACTACTTAATATGAAGTGTTTAGTTTTTCACTATTTCTTTAAAAAGTGCTGTCTTGTTGCTGATAGGCAATCCACGAGATGTCACCAAGGACAAAGGGTTAACGTTTAAAACTCTTTAAAGGGTCGGGCATGGTGGCTCAGCCTATAATCTCATCTCAGCACTTTGGAAGGCCAAGGCGAGTGGATTGCCTGAGCCCGCGGTTCAAGACCAGCCCAGGCAACTTGACGATACCTCATCTCTACAATAAATCAAAAATTAGCTGGGCATGGTAGTGCATGCCTGTAGTTCCGGCTACTTGAAAGACTGAGGCGGAAGGATTGCCAGAGCCCGGAAGGTCGACGCTGGGGTGACCGTGAGCATGCCACTGCACTCCAGTCTGGGCAATGGAGTGGGACTCCAACTCAAAAAAAAAGCAAAATGAAAAAACCCTCTAAAGAAGTATTCCCTGAGTGAAATATGAATCAATTTTTCAAAACCATAGCGCTGTGAATCAATAATTTTTTGAGCAGTTACTTATATTCAGATAGATTTTAATTTCTTTTCTCCTAGAGTGAGATATTTGCTATGAAGATTTTAAAATAGTTAACTTTTTCATGTAATAATAAGTTCCTTTAAAAAAAATGAAATCTACTCAAGGAGAAATATGATAATTTGTTTTTTAAACTTTTCAAAACTTGATGACCTGTTTTAATGGGACTTGAGAACTTGCTGGGCCTGACATACTAATTATCTTATTTATTCAAATACCTTTTAGATACCTTATTATTATTCATAAAATACTTTAGTTTTTATTAAAAATAATTCAAAAATTCACATTATTTAAATTCAATGAAAAGAAAAAAGACCATTGAAGTGTTGCTGGGTAGCAAAGAGAAAAGGAAGATACACAATATAGAGACTCAATATGTTCACCATTTTCTGGGTTTTTTAATTGTCCTAATTTTAGGCAATGAAAAATAACTTTGTCACGTGTCTTAAATTGAATGTTGTCTCTGAGACCTTAAGAGCAAATTTCTTTGTTTTGTTTAAATCTGTGTACATGATGACAGTTGAAACTCAACTGAAAACTCCTGGTAACTTATCTAGATGAATTAGGTTCATCTTGCTCAGAAGCAGACTCACAGAGTTTTCCTTATTCCACCAAATTTGACAGAGTTCCAATCCAATTCCACCATGTTCTAGTTCTGTGACCTTGGACAAGAGTCTAGTTTCTCCATGCCTCAGTTTCTTCATCAATAAATAGGAATAATAACAGAGGCACGGTCACAGAACTGTTGTTAGGATTAAATGGATTTATATATAAAATATTGATTAATATATCTATTATAGCATTGTGATTTATATATATCATTTGTGTACACACACACACACACACACACACATACACACACACCACACACCACAGAGCTTGGAAATAGTGCCTGCCATTTACTGTGTGCTCTATATGTATTAACTATGACATCGATGGTGATGATGGTGGTGATGATGATAATGATGATGATGGTGGGGTGTGGTGCTCAGCCTCCTAGGATATCAAAAAGGAACAAAAACTTTTTGTTGTTTTTTTTTCCCCATCATGTTTGGTAGAGGGTCATTGTGGTAGACAATATGTAGTATAAGTAGGTTTTAATGTTATTGTCAAAGAATATGTATGTCTTAAAAGAAAAGGTTCTAAGAGCTGATGTCACAGTGCATTCAAATTTAACCATTCCATTTATTAGATCCCTCTGAACTCTGTCAGATCAGAAGGGGGAAAAAAAAGTCAACTAAAAAGAATAAATGGCCAGAAGTCAAACACTGGAGGAGGTCAAAGAAAATAAATACTTTCAGTACTGGGCCTAAAGGTTGAAAGAGATTAATTTAAATGGTTCCACTTAGAGAATATGACAAAGTTCCAACACTTTATGGCAGGCACGGTATTTCATGCTTACAAGTTGTATTCAGATACATTCTTTCTTCACTCTCATATAGCCCGTATAAGTGGGAGCTAGCTGTCTGCACACAATGGCCACTCGACAGAAAGATGTGAGTGTATGAACTTGCCATCCAAGTTAATGATGCCACGGATTATGATGCAATAAAATAATAATCCATTTCGGCTCCTAGCGCAGTGCTTTTTAATTCAGCCATGACATCCTATATGGAGATGTTTATCCTGCACTTCTCCCTGGCTGTGGAAATTATTTTCCTGCGATCTGCAGGGGACTATCTGATGCTTCACCAATAGGGAAGTATCAGCCCTGGTGATTAAAAGGATTACTTATTTGCTTACTCAGGAAGGATTAATGGCAGAAAGCAAAAGCTTTGTTTAAAAATCATGTGCCCTGACTTCCTGGAGTTTAAGGAAGAGAGTCTAAAGGTATTAGACCATTTAATGAAGAAGCTTTTTATTCAAAAATTAAAATCTTGATCCAGAAAATGGTCCCTTATTGATAAGTTCTGAGCTAGCATTAAATAAACAATCATTTTCTAGTAATATGCTCCCATTGTGTCTTGGCATTCCTTTAATCCAGAGTCTGCTGGAACTGTTTTATTCTAGCTGATTAGTTAGGGAGATGATTTTTTTGTGTGTGTAATTGAAGTCTAAAAAATGTAACTTAATTGTATACTAAAACAAATCAACAAGATTAAAAGAGCATTTAATTCTTGCAATGCCTGGGGGTTTTTCATTTTAGTGTCTATCTATGATTTTCCAGTTTATATATGATACAAATCTTCATACTATTTTGTTTGCTTTGTTTGGACCAATAAACATAACAGCAATTACAATGCTTTTTGTGGGCCAAACTTTACTTTATGGTAATTATTAAGTCTTATACTCTATTGTAAGATCCCAAATTTGAAAAATTCTCAGGATCTGGCTTAATATTTTTAGTAGCAACAGTAAATATACAAGAATATCAACAGAATAATACCAGCGTTGGACCTCAATATACCTCAGTCATGATCTAGAAACTACCCCTTTGTAAAATTTTCAATTTTGAAAATGTATTGTCAGAGTGTTTTCCCATTCACTCTCTGGTTAGCTTGTAATGAGATTTAATTATGAGAAATTTGTTTTTACTGATATATACTTTTCCTCATGTTCTTCCTAGAAAAAAATTAGGAATCAGAAATTGCCAAATTGTCTCTATTGAGCCACTAAATAAATGCTATTGACATCATATTACTAGAGTAAGGGATAGAATCTGAAATAAAATTCTCCTTTGAGTCTGGTGGGCCTGCCCTGTGCCTATCTTTGGGGTCCTCAGGGCAGGGAAGTGTCTGTCGTGGAAATCGCAGGTTGGGGAAGGGGAAATCATGTGGGCCCAGTGACATGAGTGAGAAAGACCCTCACTTCTATCCCGCTGCTCTCATTTTCCGTACCTTGACCTTCTCCAGATACTTTCAGAGCCATTTCCCACCTCTGCAAATGACAGCAGAAGAGAAAAATTATTTTAAAATTATTTCCATTTGTAGCAGAATTAACTTACTTGAATTGAAGGGAATTTTCTTTTTCTAACTGAAAAATGTTTAATTTCTTTTATTGCCCGTAGGAAGCACAGATGGATGGTATCTTCTTACATAATAATTAACTGTGACTAGTTAAATGATACACACATGCAATCGCTTTACCATTCTATAAATATTCTCCCTCTGCTTCCATGATCATTTAATAAAACTCATGTGAAAAGTTGTTCTGACCCACTTGTGGCTTTACTGGGGTCATCTGTCCAAGCAATACAGTCTTATCATTTGTTTTGTCTCCCATGTAAACTAAAAATGTTCTTATTAACCCCATGACATCTTAATATATGCTTTGTTTACTGCCAGACCCCACTAACTTCACTGATATATTTTACATGAAGCTGCCTGGTAAACTTGCAAATGCAGCAATTATTGCAGTGGATTGAATTTCAGAGGTAATGCCCTGAATTTTTCCTTCAAGACAATACAAATGATGCTGTCTAATGCTAGTGATAACTAGCCACAAGCCAAATTCTTTCCAATAAATACAAAGTTTATAATGAGATGGTGGTTTTCCTTTTATAGACCAAAGGAAATTGCTAAAGAAAATCTAGATTTTTTCCCCCTGAACTTTATTAAATCAAATGAATCATAGCCTGGTATTTAAAGTCCATAGCACCAGCTAAAACAAACTGTGTTATATGCTGTATGCAAATTGTATTACAAACTGTATTACAAACCTCTTCTAAAACTGAAGATAGTAAATATAATGAAAGTTTCTTCTTGACTGGTTGCTTTCGTTCAAATGATATCAGCATAATATTTTTGGTATTTGCAGTGAATTCTTCAAGTGGATTATAAAGTTGTTGTCCCAGATTACTTGAGAATTAAGGATCCCTTGTTGTGGCCATATCCTCTGATTATGTTCACTTATTTCTTAAGAAGTATGAACACATTGACTGTCATTCCTCCCACCCAAATAGCCAAAATTCTTTTTTCCTTTCTATTTTTGTTTGTTTAGAGACAGGGGCTCGCTGCTGCCCAGCTGGAGTGCGGTGGCACCATCACAGCTCACTGCAGCCTCAAACTCCAGGGCTCAATTGATCCTTCCACCTCAGCCTCCCTCCTGGCTATTTTTTTTTTTTTTAAAGTTACAGTCTCTCTCTCTCTCTCTTTTTTTTTTTTTTTTTTTGGAGAGGTGAGATATCACCAAGTTGCCTGGTGGTCTGGTCTCAAATCCTCGGGCTCAGGCAATTCACTCGCCTCGGCCTCCCAAAGTGCTGGGATTACAGGTTGAGCTACCTAGCCCAGCCTCCTGGCTATTTTTTATTTTTAGTTTTTTGTATAGGCAGAGTCTCACTATGTTGCCCAGGCTGGTCTTGAACTCCTGGGGCCACCACACCTGGCCCCAAAACTCTTTAAGTTTCCTGCCATGCCTCTCACTCTTCAGTTTAGGAATCATGCTGGCTTCCAGTTAGATAATTGAAGGTATTTGTTGGGCTACCCTGTGCCAGGGTCCCTCCCTTCCTTACCTGCTTCACTTTTTCACAGAACTGGAATCTTGTCCTAGGGCACCTCCTCATTGTCACAAGCTCCATGTTCCAGCTCTTAATACTCTAGACGCTGTGGTTTACCCACCACTGCCTGCTGCCAGAGCTTCTTGGCTTAGATCACCTTCGGAAGGCACCACCTCCTACCAGGTTGTTGAAATTTTCCTGATTTCCTTGCTAAACTGTCACAGACCTGTCTAATCTCCAAGACCTGGCCATA
The DNA here is from genome assembly GCA_963574415.1 of Tarsius wallacei. NCBI lineage: Eukaryota > Metazoa > Chordata > Mammalia > Primates > Tarsiidae > Tarsius > Tarsius wallacei. Next base: position 248 of record CAUYQG010079203.1, on the reverse strand, counting down.
CCGGCCAAATCTCCATGTAGCTTTGGGTTTGACACTCCCCAGGCATGAATCTTCTGAATCAACACCGAATTCCAGATTTTCCTTTGATATTAAGTAATTGATGGCACTGAATCTGTAGATTGCCTTTGGTAGGATGGTTAATTCCCTTACCTTAATAAGGAGTTCACAGTTTAGTTGGAGAAGATAGATGAGTATTATGATAGAGATATAAATATAGTAATAAGGAAACACAGAGAAGGGACAAACTT
>CAUYQG010079199.1:0-98383 GCA_963574415.1 Tarsius wallacei | reverse complement strand
TATATTTTAAATAGTTAAATACAGTCTATAATGCTGTGCTTACATATTTTAAACTTGTCATAAAATGGGGCATTTTCCAAAAAAAAAGACTATCAAAATTGTTCCAAGCATAAAGAGAAAAGTTAACAGAATAATAAATGTAGAAGGAATTGAGAAATATATTCAAAACTCAGTTGTGGTGTCAAAGATTGCCACATATGATTCCTAAAAAAACTTTTCATTAGAGGAAAATCCAGATGTCACTTAAGTTAAATCCAGATGTAACTCTTCACAGTTCATTATAAAATGCTAGCATAATCTTGAGAACAAAATGTAAGATAGCATAAAGAGAACTAAAGTTTAGGTCAATTATTATCTAAAAACACAAATAGAAAAATCTTAAATACTAGTAACTTGACGCTATAAACATAATTAAAAGTATAATAATAAAAAAAAAGAATCCAGTTAAGGTGGCTCTGCTCCTGGCTATGACTCTCCACCAGTCCATGTTGTATTCGGGGGTGAGCTCAGGTCTACACCCAAGTCTGCTTCCCCCCTTGCGATCATTTGCACAAGAGTCTGTGTTAACTCCTGGGAGCACCAAGATACAGCACAAGCTCTGCAGGTTCCGGCAGATGAGGGGAAGGACAGACAGACAGACAGATATTTAGACCTGACCCTGTGTTGCAATCACAAAGGGTGCACTGGTTCTGCCACCCAGAGGCAGCCACGCAGCTGGGTCCGGGTCAGGACAGGAGTGATGAGAGACTTCCTGCAGATTAGGCTTGGATATAACCTCAAATGCTGGCAGTTAAACAAGAACAAAGTTTAACGTGCAGGCCATGTGCAGTGGCTCACGCCTGCAATCCCAGCACTTTGGGAGGCTGAGGCAGAAGGATTGCTTGACCCCAGGAGTTCCAGACAAGCCTGGGCAACATAGTCCCAGATACCTAGGAGGCTGAGGAGGAAGGATCTCCTGAGCCCAGGAGGTGGAGGCTGAGGTGAGCCCTGATCATGCTACTGCATTCCAACCCTGGACAACAGAGTGTAACTTCCCTCCCAACTCAAAGAGAGAGAGAGAGAGAGAGAGAGGTTGAAAGACAGAGAGACAGAGAGACAGAGAATTCCAGCCCCTACTAAGCCTCTCCATAAAAAAGACAAAGAAAAAAATGTGTACCAAATGAAATGCACTGCTTGGGGCCAGGTCTCCATACAGTGCTGGACACCAGCAAACAGTTTGAACAAGAAGAGAGAGGACATGGGAAAGGCCCAGGTTTGGTTGAACCGTGCAAATCGGGATCAGGGCCTTGGACTTTCACCTGTTTCAGCAGGAACCCGTGAAGGACCCCGAGCAGGCAGGGTTGGTGAGAAGATCCCTGTTTTGAGCGATCCCACTGGCTGCAATGCCAAGAACAGACGATGGGCAGAAAAGAGGGAGGCCAAGGGACCCATCAGGACCTCAGCCAAGGCCACAGCCTGTGAAAGGAAGAGAAGGTTGAGAAGCAAGAGTGACATCACCAGGTAGGACTTACCCAAGCAGTCTCCAAGGGGTGGTCGTGAAAGCAGAGTGGCCGACTGAGGTTGGCTTAGAGCTCCCACAGGCATGGTGCTGTGCGTTGCATTGAGGCTCCAGAAAGATGTTGAGGCCCCAAACCCCAGTACTTGTGGACGTGACCTTTTTGGAAAAGGTCTTTGCAGATGTGATCAAGTTAAAATGAGGTCCTACTGGATTAGGGTGTGCCCTAATCCCAGTGATTGGTGCCCTCATAAGGAGAGACACAGAGATGGAGGGCCACATAGGGAGAAAACCAGGCGGCAACAGAGGTAGAGGTTGGGATGAAGCAGCTGCCAGTCAAGGATGCTGAGTGTTGCTGGAAGCCACTAGAAATGAGGAGATGCAAAGGTTTCTTCCATGGAGATTTAGGGACCCTCAGGACACCCTGATTTAAGACTTTTCGACTCCAGGACTGTGAGGAAATCCATTGCTGCTGTGAGAAGCTCCTTAGTCTCAGTTTGTGGCATTTTTTCCATCTGCTGTGGGGACTTAATACACTTGCTATGACGGGCGAAGAAAAAGTTGGAAAGGAGGAAGGTGTGGCGGGTCTGGGATGCCAAACACACACACGCACGCCTGCAGACACTGCTGTTTTACATTTAAGGCTGAGTGGAGAGGCCAAGGAAGAGGGAGAAGATACTGGGTAGAGGAGGGATAAATACAGAAGGAGTAACAGATGCAGGAGAGGTCTGAAACGTGAGGCAAACATTCCAGAATCTCAGCCCCAAAACACTGTCTGTTAATGGAAGCCATCCCAGGCCTTTGAAAATACGGGCTTAGATGATTAAAGAGAGATAGTTTTCTACACTCCTTATCTAGAATAAAGGAATGCATCGATACAAAGGGCTGACAGAACTCAAGGTGATACGCAGTAGAAGGACACCATGTCTGTCTGTGCTTGAGGACCTGGTGACCTCACTGAGAGCTGCATGTTTAATCCACTTATGAGCAAGGTGCCATGACCCTCTGGGGCACACAACGGGAATGTGTCTTCCAGTCACAGATTTCAGAGGGCACTTGAATGCTCAGTGTTTGTGAGTTGCCGGAAGGGAGCTGAGTCCAAGGTAGTCATTCTCTAGATGACTAAGGGACGTTGTTGTATTCATTTCCTAGGACTGATGGAACAAAGGACCACAGACTTGTTGGCTTAAAACCACAGAAATGGACTCCCTCACAGTTCTGGAGGTCAGAAATCTGAAATCAAGATGTCAGCAGGGCCCCCCACTCTGGGAGGGGCCCTTCTTTACCTCTTCCAGCTTTTGGTTGCTGATGGCTCTTGGCACTCCTTGGCTTGTAGACACATCACTCCAATCTCTGCTTCCGTCTGTGCATGTCTATTTTCTCTTTTTAGTAGGACACCAGTCATTGGGTTAGGACCTAGCTGCATGCAATATGACCTCATCTTAACTAATTACATCTGCAAAGAACTTGTTTTAAAATAAAGTTATGTTCTGCGTGGACAAGAATGTAAAAGAGACTCAGCCCAGAAGAAACTCTGCCTGCTTGTCAAGTCCTGATGGTCCTCTCCTTTGCTCTTCTTGCTGGGCACACACATTTTGTCATCAAGACTTCCATAAGGTATGGATGGGTTTGGTAGGAAGAATCATTTGAGAAGGGCAAAGCCTCTAGAAAGATGGCAGAATTATGTCCGCACCCACACACACCAGTATTGATCAAATAAAGTTATACATGAGCAAGAAATAAGTAGGAAATATGGTTATTTCTTTTCTAGTCAAATTGGGTGTGGAGATCACGTTAGAAACCCAGTGACAATGTGCATTTTCTATGCATCATCTATTTTTCATAAAGTCATGAAACTGGACTGTGTTAGGAGCTTGAATGTTCTTCCTCTGCAGCATCGTTAAACACATCATTTCTCTCCCCTGTGTGGTATAAGGGACGTGCTCACTCCGTTGTGCTTTTGCCTGGAATGGATTTCTCAGTGGGTATTTGTCTTTCTGGGTTCCTCTCTGAGCACTATCACAGAGGTTGACGTGTTCCTTGTGTTCTTTGTTGGTTTTTAAGCACCATTATGCACTTGCCTCTCACATCCATTGTTGCTGTGTAGGCTGTGCGAGAGTCATGCCACGTAGCCTGTCAGTGTGGCCCTGAAGTTTGCTGTGACAGGAGGTAAGTCTGCAATATAACCTCCTCAGACCCATGGGGTTTTTTAAAGCGTATACTGAGGCGAGGTAGGCCAGTGCCGGTGCCACAGGAATAATGCGGGATTGCAACAAAGTAAGTAGAAGGAAGTAAAGTTTATTATTCACCTTTCACAGATTGGAAAGGGGGCTGACACTCAGAGACAAGTATGGCCCCGAAGGGCCAAGAACTGGGTATATTTAAGGGCCTTTGGGGCAAGGGAGGTTTGACCCAGTGGGGTCTGGGCCAAAAGGAACATCCAAGGCTGCAGGTCTTGGATGTTGATTGTAGCCACATGAATCTTAGATCTTGACATAACGAGACATTAGCATCTCATGTCCTTGGGTGGTGGGCTAGATGGGAGGAGACAAGGGGAGGGGTTTTCTTCTGCAAGAGACCTGTCACAATCCACAAACTCCTTACTAAAAAGTGGTCTATTATCATTTCTATGGCTTCAGCATCTAAGGAGCCTGAAAGTTTCTTAGAGATGATTATGCTAAATCATGAATGGAATGGTTGGGCTGTCCCTGTCTTCTGATGAAGATTTGCCGAGGGGGTGGGGGAGGCTGCCAGCTTGGTCTGCAGTAAAATGTCTGAATGCTTCCTAAAACCTGCCTATTGGAAATGTATCTATCTATGTCTAATCTGTGCTAGATTCAAAGCATGTCAGTCTAAGCAAAAATGGTTATGCTGAGGCAAAACTGAACTAAGTTTATTCTAAGTTTCTCAGGGTCCCTCCTTTCAGTTTTGCTGTGCTACTTATCCTTTTGTGTTGCCACATTTTAATAATTGTCCTGTTTCTGTTTCTCCCATGGACATGTGCTCATGTTGATACTGTAAAACTCAGTTGCCCTCTTGGTGGCCCCACTAGAGCTGCAGCCTTGCGCTCGGCATCCCCCAGCATGGCCGTCCCTGGACTTGTGCTCCTGAGGTGTTTCCTGCATCACAGCAGGCTTCATCCTTGCATTTCTTTTCTTTACTGATTCCAAAAGACAGAACAGTTCAAGTATTTCATTGTGAAATTAGGAACATAGGCTGCTTTTCAAGAGTGCTGTCTTTTCAAAGGAGCGTAAGATTAAGGTGCACACACATCTGCAGCCTGCAAAAGGCCTTGAGGATACATCTTTTCAATGAAAAGATTGTCTTTTTATTTGCTTTGATTAAAAACAGCAGCATTCCCTGCTGCCTAATAACTCACCTGGGTTTCATCTCACTCATCACCATCAATCAGCAGACCGGGCATGCATCACAATGAGCTTCATTCAAAACATCAAGGCAAAAGCATCTCAAAAAAGCTCCCTGCAGACTGCGGGTGGGTTGTTCTTTTGAGATCACAGGCAGCCTATTTCTCAACATCTTTATTCTCAGCCCTCTGGTCAGACTGCCTCCTGGGGCCAGGGGCCCTCCTGCTTCATGTCCATTGAGCTTACGGCCTCACCTCTAGGCCTGTCTGTGGTGTGTGTGGTGTGTCTGGCTCAGACAGTGCACAGCTGGCTGTTGAGATGCCTCCCTGCCATTCTCCTATGGCCAGAGAGGCAGAACATGTCACTTTTACCAGAGCCTCCTAGATGAGCAGGGCTAGGGCATTTAATTCTAAAGGTCTCAGGTGGAATGCTCGGGCATGTTTGAATTAGATTTTTTTTTATATATAAAAAGAGGACAAAACCGTGAGTGTGCCACTGCACTCCAGCCTGGGCAACAGGGTGAGACTCTGTTGCGGGAACACAGAGAGGCTGTGACACCGAGACTATCTTAGGAAGTAGCAATTTTATTAGTGCCCGGCGTGAGTCAGCGGGCTAAATGCTCCCAGGCTGAGCACCCTGGGGAGGGAGGAGAGGGGTCTTATACCTTAGCTTAGGTAAGGGAGGGGGTCAGGTTGTGTGACTATACATTTTCTTTGGAACTTACAAGGTTGTACTTAGCAAAACCGATTTTCAAAGAACAAATGGTCACCAGGATATGCATAACAACCAGGGGTTGTAAACTGGTAACTTCACAAAGAGAGGATTTGGGTTAAGGTTGTGAATTGGTTACTTTTTTGCATTTCCAGGAAAGCTGTCTTTGGCTATTGGGTTTTCTCAAGCAAAACCTGCCTGGCAGTTCTTTGGAGCTTGCAGATTGATCTTTAAAAGGAATACTTTTAACTGTTATCAGTCCCTCTCTGCCACAACTCCAATTCAATAAATAAATAAATAAATAAATATAAAAAGAGGGCAGATCTACCAGTTCTGGAATGACTGTGGAGGTGATGATGGTGGTGGTAGCAATAAAGACATTGATGGTGATGATAATGGTAATAATAACATAATGACGGCAGTGATGATGATGATGGTGATGATTGTCATGAGTATCATTTATCAAGTTTACCCTGCTTTAGCTACCAACCTCTAATTTACTCTAATTTAAGCCTCAAGTTCTAGGATGTATTTATCATGATTAGCCTGACTTGACATACTTGGAAACTCTCTCATTTGGGACAGCTTTTTTTCCTGGTAAAACCATCATATGGCCTTCTTGGAAGGGCCCTCCCATGGAACTTTCTTCATTTGGGTGGTGATGAAGTCAGGACACCATCCCTGTCATAGAACCCCATGAGGTACAGAGGTTGAGATTAAAGACAAAAAAATGTCTTCATAGGGGTAGTTGAAAGTGGATAAAAAGGGCTTAATGCCCCAGTCTTTGCCAAACGTATGATGATGCCTTATGCCATTCAAAGTAAATGGGCTCTTCAGAGTGATTGGTAAAGACTGATGCAAGAATATCATTGGTGATCGTCATCTTGCTATTTTCTGAACTGTTTTCTGGGTTTTTCCTGACAGGTTTGGGAGAAAGAGGCATTAGCTCAGGGCAATGACTCCTCAGAAGAGCTCAGCAGAACCAGTTTTGCATGTTTATTCTAGAAAGCCTACAACTGTGAAACATGTTGGGTCTCTTCATGCTGTCTCTCTGAAGATTCTCTCACTCAAGATCTCAGAAGTGCCCAATCTTGGATAACTTTTTAGGGAGAGTTTGAACCACCTGATTTCTCATCAGATTCTTGTTTTTTTATGGTTCCTCTTCTCCCATCCCCCATGGGAATTATGACCATATAATGTCTATATTTTTAAATTAATATGAACAAGAACCTATAATTATAATATTTTATGCTTTGAAGAATGATCAAATAGTCTCCGTTTTGCCTGCCAAATTAAAATATCTGCTAAAACAACATAGTTTAATGGTTGTGCTGGGTTTAAACTATAGGCCTTTCTATTTCAAATTCCATCTTATTTTGTCTACTTCATGGAAGCTGCCCTTATATATTTATTTCAAAATAACCTTTCTCTGGCAGAGGTCAAGAGATGGTTTAACTTTTTGAAGTACCTGGGAACCTCTTACCAGGTACTAGCTTCTGGGCCAAAAGACACATCTGATCTATGGTCAGTGTGTGGCAGGCTCTCAGCAAATGACTTCAAGAGGGCCTCTTACTTCAGAGTAAGTCTGCCCTCACTCCCAAAGAGTAACAATTTTTTTAGTGCTCTAAATGCTATTTATTTCTCCCATAAACTGTTGTGTCTTTTAGAACTCAGGTACCATACCCGGAATCTATGTTGAACACACATACGAAAACTGGTCCACACGGTAAGTTAGAGACTCACAGGGAACTTATTTACAAATTTGGGTGTCAAATTTTAAAGTTTTTATGCTTTCAAATTTGACATGTAAATATACTCTATTTCCCCCTTTTTAGGTGGAGTACATGCACATAAGATGCACAAATCATAAATGTACAGTCTGTAAATGTACAGTCAAGGAACTTTCACCAAACACCCCTATGTTACCAACACCTAGATCAAGGTACAGAACATTGTCAGGACCCTAAAAGTGCTACTCATGGTACCCCCCGATCACTGCGACCCACCATGAGACTTCTAACATCTTAGATCAGCCCTGCTTGTGTTTGGATTTACATAGGTGGAATCATATAGTCTAATTCTCTTGTTACTTGCTTTTTAGGTTCAACTTGGACTTGTGAGTTTCAGCCATGTTGTAGTATTAGCTGTAGTCTATTGTTTACATTGTTTCATGGTATTTCATTGTGTTCGTTTTCAAGCATTTATTTATGCATTCCACTATTGAACATTATAATTTGTTCCCAGTTTTTGGCTGTTATGAATAATGCTGCCACAAATATTCTCATTCATGTTTCTTGGTGCTTTTGTGTGTTCATTTTCTTTAGGTATAGACCAAAGAGTATAATTGTTGGTTTGTAAAGTAGGCATTTATTCAAATACGGTAGGTAATACCAAACAATTTCCAAAGCAGTTATACTAGTGCTTACTATCAGTCTTTCAATTTATCCATTTTGGATGGTGTCTTATTATTTCCCTAGATGGCTAATAAGGTTAAACACATTCTTATATGTTTATTTATCATTTATTTAGATGTGCTCTTTGTGCAATACCTACTCAAGTTGTAGGGGAAAAATAATCCCCATAGGTCCTTAGTTGGAATGCATCCCTGTAACAAAAGACAGATGAACCCGAGGAAAGCAAACGGAAGTGAATTTCATATGTACATGGGAGGTCCCTGGGCAATGAGTAGTTCCCAAAGCGGTGGCTTTGAATTCCAGTTTATGTGGTATCTTCAACAAAGAACCGTAACTTTTTAGAGAGGTGAGAAGCCAAGGGATACAACTTGGGGGAAGGCAAATCAATTGCAGATAAAAGCTAATTAGCGATGTGTGCTGATATGGATTGCTCTGGTACCACCCTCAGGCAGATCAGGGCTTCACACTATCTTCAGTGGTTAACCTTGGTTCTCCCTGGTAAGAGGGGTGGCCAGGATACCTTTGTCTCTATAAATCTATGTCCCAATTTAGGCAAATCGAGGAGAGAGAACTTTCCTATATCTACTTCTCAGTTGACTTTAGCTCAGCAACTCTTTGTATTTTGGAGTGCCTTATTCTGTTCTATGAAGTCTTTTGCCTGTGTTTTTTTGATAGGTTGTCTCTCCTTTTGAAAGGAGGGACCTTGAGAAACTTAGAATAAACTTAGTTCACATTTTGCCTCTGCATAGCCATTTGTGCTTAGACTGACATGCTTTGAATCTATCCCAGGTTAGACATAGATAGATACATTTCCAATAGGCAGGTTTTACTGCAGGCCAAGCTGACAGTCTACCCCACCCTTGGCAAATCTCCATCGGATGCAAGATAAAGACAGCCCAACCTTTCAATTCATGGTTTAGCATAACAATCTCTAAGAAACTTTCAGTTTCCTTGTTGAAGGCAAGGCAGAAGGTCAAAGATCACCCCTTAGCTGGCCAAAGTCATAGAAATGATGGTAAGACCACCTTTTTGCTAAGGAGCTTGCAGATTGGAAATGTCTGACAGGTCTCTTGCAGGAAAAACCCCTCCCCTTGTCTCCTCCATCTAGCCACCACCATGACAGCAATCATAGGACTAACCCACCCATTGGTCTGCTGTCTATCACCTGATGTCAGCACCTGCACTTATCTGCTCCTTTGTGATGATGTGGAGCAGGCCACCACCCATCACCTTAATGATCTTCTCCATCAAAGGTATAAGGATTAAATGGACTCAAACATGAGCAACCAGCTGCCATTACCTTGCTGTGATATGGTGTGGCCATGTGCTCTTTGAGTTTTGGCCCGACCTTGTTTTCTTAAGCTTTGACCCCCTTCCCCCAACTTGGGGAGGCGAATCTCCTTTCTCTCTCTCTAATTTGGTTTTTAAATAAACGATATTTTCTAAACAAAATTCTGTGCAATTCTTTCCATATTTCTTGCGGTACTGGATCGCACACCAGACACCTCAGCAGGCCTGCCCTAACTGGGACTGTGACCTAACACCTTTTTCTTACTGATCTTTAGTGTTTCTGGATGCTATGCCTTTGGAGTTTAGAAGTGATGTAAGTATCTTTTGTAACTTGGTGGCTTGCCCTATTACTCCCTTATTAGTGTCTTTTTTGATGGACATTTTCTTAAATGTAACAGCTCTATTGGGTACTCTTCTTTTGTGTTTTCCTACTTCAAGGTCATGACAATAGTCTATGACATTCTCTAGAAATCTTATTGTTTTGTATTTCCCAGGTAGATCTGTAAATTCCCTGGAATTGACTTTATTGTCCTGTGTGAGGTAGGGGTTAAGATTCATTTACTTCCCTATGGGTGTTAAATGGTCTTAGCACCATTTATTGAAAAGACTGTCATAGCTCTTCGGGGGCCACCTTTGTTATGAAGCAAATGACCATGTGTGGTTGCTAATGCCAAACAGTTTTCCAAAGATGTTATTCTATCTGTTATAAAATTTATTCTTTCTCAGTACAAGAGAGTCTTATTACAGTATAGTAAGACTTGGTATCTGGAAGAGATGGTCTTTCTTGTTTTTCTATTTAAGATTGTCCTTTTTATTGAATTGGTTAAGTATTTTTTATTATTCCATTTATTATCTTTGTTTTAGTTGGTTCAGGCTGCTGTAGCAAGCATACCATCGACTAACTGGGTGGCTTAAATAACAAATATTTCATTCTCAGAATGCTAAGGACTGAAGTTTGAGGTCAGGGTGGCAAATGGGTTTTGGGTGAGCGCCCTCTTCCTGGTTTACAGATGGCTGTTTTCTGCCTGTGTCCTCACATGTTGAGGGATGGAGAGTGAGCTCTCAAGTCTCTTCTTTTAAAGGCACTAATCCCATCATGAGAACTCCACCTTTGTGATCTAGTCATCTCCCAAAGGTCCCACCCAATACCATCTCATTGGTGGTGAGGGTTTCAACATAGGAATTTTTGGAGGACACAAACACTCAGTCTATTACTTGGTAGTTATGAAGAGTTATATATTCTTCTTAAACCAGCAATTACACTAGAGAATGTAATAGGTGTCCTTGACTTACAAAGTTATATAGAAATAAGCATGTTGACTTCTTTGCACTCAATGCAGGAAGTTCAGAATGCCCTGACTCCATTTAGATTTCACCTACCTTATGTGTTCATTCTATATTAGTATTATTTTAATAGACAATTCTGTTTAGATTTATTCACATGTTGAGTTTTCACTCCCCTTTTTTCCTTCAGTTTTTGTCTGGAGTCATTTTTTCCTCCAGTTGAATGATTCTCAAGCATTTCCTTAAATATGGGTCTGGTGAGGACAAATTCTACCAATTTTGTAAAATCCTGGATTGTTTTTCATCATTTGACAATATCTTTGTATTCTCTTCTGGGTTCTGACATTTCTATTGAGCCATCAACTTTAAGTTTTATGAGACCACTTTGAAAGCCATTTGTCTTTTTTCCCTCTGTCTGCTTTCTCTTTTGTTTTTCTGTGTTTTTCTATACTGTGTTTGGATGTAGGGTTTTTGCATTTATCTTCTTTGGGGTTGGTAGAGCTTGTTGAAAATGTGCTTTGATGGCTTTCATAAATTTTGGAAAATTATCATCATTCTTTTGCCTCATTATTTCTCCTGTGTTTCTGGGAATTCAGTTATAGGTCATGTAGACTGAAATGAGCTAAATCAGTTAATAACATCAAATTGCTAGCAAAATAATAGTATCAACCAGCTCACTCCATTTTGTTTAAAGCTTCCATCTTGGTTGCCTGCCTGACCTAAGATTACTCCTCAATGCCTACGTGTGATTACAGTAACATTCCCAGGAGCATAGACCCCCAGCTTTGTCTCCTTTGGGCAGGTGGTGCTGACCATTTCCTGCTGACTGTTACAAAACTCCTTAGCCATAAGTTTCATGTAATTGTATGCTTTGTTAACTGAAATCAAATGTTACGCTTTGCAAAACCCCATTGTTACATTTTCATATTTTGTTCTTATATTGTTAGTGACCTAACTAAGGGAACTCCATTGTGTAGTGATTCTTCTACCTTGTCTCTATGTAACTGCCTTAAATTATATCTTGTTGGCAGAACTCCAGGGACTTTCTGGGCACTGGCTATACCTGGTACATGAAATTAATCAAAACTCCCTAACAATCAAAGTTCCCATTTTGGTTGCCACGTTGTTAGTTAACAGTTGCTATGGTCACTAAGTTGCTATGTAGCCAATACTGCAAATTTTACTTATAAAAGCTTGTCACAAATTACTCTAGTTCATCAAGAGTTTTTCTGGCATTTGCCTGCTCTTGAGCCACACGTTAATAAATAACTCATAATTAATTAGACTCAGCTTGCTGGCGTGACTTCTCACTTACTCGGTCATAACAAGACCTTCTCACCACATCTCTCTGTCTCTTATGTTCTTTCTGTAACTCTCGTATTGTTTGGATATTTCCTTCTGAACTATCCTTTTCATCATCAGTTTTTAAAAATTTTTGGTTAAATCCATTAACATACCATCATTGCAGTTTTTCAGTTCTAGAATATCCCCAGTCTACCACTATTTCCTTAAACATGTTAAACCTTATTATTTTAAAGCCTGCATCTCATAATACCATTATCTGGATCACTTGTGGCCCTGCTCTTTCTGTTTATTTAAAAAAATATTTTCTTGTCTCCTCATGTATGGTGATTTTAGGCTAGGCATAGGAATCGTATTTGAAAAACTGTAGAGATGAATGAGGCTCTAAATGAGGCTGTCCTCCTACACAGAGGATTTTAGTCGGCTCCTGGATGTAACTAGGTGAGGGCGGTTTGAAAGCCAGGATTCCTTTGACTCCTCTGGAATTGGCATGATTGGACACTGTTTTTCTCTAAGGGTCAGTGTATTTCTGGTCAGTCTTATTCTCAGGTTGTAACTTTTTGATGTCCTAAGTGTTTAGCAGAGTTACCATCTGTACCTGGAATTCTTTGAATTCAGCTTCTGTCTCTGTCTCTGGGAGTCTGTCAATGGCTTCGTTCATCTTTATCTATTCTGCAGCTTGTTTCAGAATGGAGAGAGGCTTTTAGGGGTAAAATGACCCCAGATGCCAGACTCACCTGTCTGTGTTTTATTTTTCTCTCAAACCTCGGTTCCATATTTTTTTAATTACCATATTAGTTTTCTGACACCTTTAAATAAATTTAATTAATATTTCATCTGATTTTCTGCTTGTTCCCATTGGGAAGGATTAATCTTCTGTTAGTTGAGAGGAAACGTCTATGTAGTAGTTATCTTAACCACATATTAGACACACAGTGATTTCACAAACATGAAATTGTACATGAAATGCATGGGAAAGGTCCAGGGGTGGTGGCTCAAACCTGTAATCCCAGCACTTTGGAAGGTCAAGGTGAGAGGATTGCCTTTAGGAGGCCAAGGCGAGAAGATTGCCTGAGCTCAGGGCTTCGAGACCAGCCTGGGCAACTTGGTGAGACCTCATCTCTATAATAAATAAAAAAAATAAGCTGGGTGTGGTAGCACACACCTGTAGTTCCAGCTACTTGGAAGGCTGAGGTAGAAGGATCGCTGTAGCCCAGCAGGTCGAGGCTGCGGTGACCGTGAGCATGCCACTGCACTCCAGCCTGGGCAATGGAGTGAGACTCTGACTCAAAAAAAAAAAGAGAGATGCATGGGAAAGCAATGGAACCCACCCAGATAGCTAAGGTCCTAAGACCTCGCCTCCGCCTCATTCACCTGGCCTCCATGTCTGTCATTATGCTAACAAAGACAGCGAGCGCATGTGTCACAACTGCCATGCTTTTGCTCTAAAATGTTCAGGGCATGGGACATCCTGCCCACTTGATTGTTTTTCTTTTATCAACAGCCTATGGAATCAGCATGGACAATGCCGCCCCTCAGACAATGTGTGGACCCCCTGGCAGCTCCTCCCACACCCCCACCTGCTGTAGAAATTCTGTAGTCCTGGCCACAACCACCACCCCTTCCTCCTTGAAGATGTTTTTTATTGCTCTGGTATCATTACCACCTTTGCACAGTACACATGGCAGATGATGATCAGAAACCTTGCTTGTTACAGCTGTCATTTGTTGGGCCATTACTGTGTGTGGTCTGGCACTGCCATTAAGTACTTTCCTCATAGGTTTCAATTACTTCACCTCACATCATTCAGCAATTTCATGTTTCTAGGAACACTTTACAGATTAGGAAACAGCCCCAAGGAGATTAATTTGATTGTTCAAGATTATGCTGGGAGTCCGCGGAAGAGCCCATGTGAGGACTGGAATTGGGCTGATTCCAAAATCTGTGCTTCTGAGACTTGCACGATGCTGGTGTGTTAAAACCTCTTGTGCGAAGATAATCAACCCAGTTTCAAAGGCAACTGAGGGACAGAGAGATTCATCCCCATGTATGATGAATGTGCAGCATCAATATGATGTTATCTAATAGGACTTCAGTCAAGGAAACTCAGACCTATCGTCTCCTGCAGGTAGACAAGTCTTACATTTTATAGACTTTCTTTACCATTTTTTTCTGTTGTTTGGGGATTCTTTTTCCTAGAAGATGGATATCTTTAAACTACCAGGATGCATTTTACCTGTATATATGTATGTACAGCTATACACAATAGGAAGTTCAACAATTAGGTTCGCAAACCATTCTAGCAAAAGTGCTACATAACCCATTGCTGAATAACACTGTGGCCACCTTCGATGTACTCCCCTTGGGAAGCTATGCACCAACACCAGTGTCTAGTCCACCCATTGAAGCAGTTTTGGAATTCTTTTTCTGGAATGACCTTCAGAGTTGTTGTTGGTATTTGTTGAGGTCTGACAATTAAGTTCATAAACTTGCCACCTTAGCAGCACTGTATGATTAACTTTATTGGAACTCCCTCCTTACTCGCCTGATCTGGCCCCCAGTGACTTTTTCTTCACCTGAAGATAAATGAAATATTGAAAGGAAGACATTTGATGACATTCAGGACATCGGGGTACTACAACAACAGCTCTAATTCTGACTCCATTCCAGAAAAAGAGTTCTAAAATTGCTTTGACAAGTGGACTAGATGTTGGCATCGGTGCATAGCTTCCCAAGGGGAGTACTTTGAAGGTGACCATAGTGATATTCAGCAGTGAGGTATATAGCACTTGTTCTAGGATGAGTTTGCAAACTTAACTGTCGGACTTCATATAATGCCATTTTGGCTAATGACAGAACACATATATGATGATGGTCTCATAAGATTATAATACCATATTTTTACTGTGTATTTTCTATATTTAGATATGTTCAGATGCACAAAGACTATGTATTCCAATTGCCTGCAGTATGCAAGCTGGTAACGTGTTCCACAGGATTGTAGCTTAGGAGCAAGAGACAGTACCGTGTAGCCTAGGTGTGCAGTAGGCTATGCCATCAAGGCTTGTGTAAGCGCACTCTGTGATGTTTGCACAAAGACAGAATCACTGAATGACACATTTCTCAGACTGGATTTTAGTCAGTGAGTGACACATGACTGTATATGTGATAGGTAATTTATGTGTCAATTTGGCTAGGCCATGGTACCCAGTTTTTGGTCAAACACTTGTCTAAATTTGCTGTGAAACTCTTTTTTAGATGTGATTGACATGTAATCAGCACACCTGAAACTGTAAAATTACTAGACAAAAACACAGGTGACATCTTCATGACACTGGCCTGGACCATGATTTTCTGAATATGACTCCAAAAGCAAAAACAAAAAAATGGGATTGCATCCAACTGAAAAGTTTTTTCATGGCCAGAGGAACAGTTCACAAAGTAAAGAGACCACCCACAGTATGGAAGAAAATATTTGTAAACCATACAATGGATAAAGGGTGAGTATCCAAAGTAAGCAAGAAAATTAAACAACTCAGAGCAAGAAAATAAATAACCTCAGTAAAAAGTGGGCAAGGGAACCTGAATAAACATTTCTCAAAAGACATAAGAATAGCCAATAAGTTCCTTTAAAAAAATGCTCAACATCACTAATCATCAGGGAAATGCAAATTAATACCACAAAAAGCTGTTATCTCATGTGTATACCTAACCCTGAATTGTACCCCATATCTTTAAAATAAATATTTAAAAAATAAGCTATTATCTCACACCCATTAGAATGGCTATTATACATAATACATAATAATATATATTATATGTAATATATATAATCATATATATTACATATATTATAGAGGCTCCTTGAACACTGTTGGTGGGAATGTAAATTAGTGCAGTCACTATAGAAAATAGTATGAAAACTCCTTTAAAAAGTAAACATAGAACTACCCATGGGATTCAGGCCCCTCTGGGTATACATCCCAAGGCATTGAAATCTGAATCTTAAAGAGATATCTACACTCTCATATTCACTGTAGCCTTATTCACAATAACCAAAAATAGGGAAACAACCTAAGTGTCCATTGACAGATGAATGGATAAAAATCAAGAGGAATACATACATAGTGGAAAGCTATTCAACCTTGAAAAAAGAAATAAGAGAATTCTGTCATTTGCAACAACATGGATGAATCTGGAGGATGTTCGGTGAAATAACCTAGACAGAGAAAGACAAGTACCGTGCGGTATCATTTGCATGTGGAATCTGAAAAGGTCGAACTCATAAAAGTAGGCAGTAGAACAGTGCTTACCTGAGGCTGGGTGGCGGGGAAGGGAATGAGGAAATGTTGGCCAGAGGGTACGGAGTTTGAGTTAGGCAGGAGGAATCTGTTTTTGCGATCTATTGCATAGCAGGGTGACAACTGTCAGGAACCACGGATTGTATATTTCAAAATAGTGAGAGAGTAAGTTTCGGATGTCTCACCATAAAATAATTATCAGTAAGAGAGTTGCTGGATGTGTTCATTAGTTGGATTTAATCATTTTCCATTTTATATATATATCAAAACATCATACTGTATGATTTGTCAATTAAAAATAAATGAATAAAAAAGCATTACATCAGTAGACTTTGAAGAGAGTAGATCACCTGCCATAATGTGGGTATGTTTCATCGAATCAGTTTAAGGCCTTAATGGAAAAATACTGAACTGGCCCCAGAAGAAGATGGAATTCTGCTTCCCAATTGCCTTGGGACTTGAGTGGCAATGTCAGTTCTTCCCTGGGTCTCCTGCCTGCCCTGCAGATTTCAGACTACTCAGCCCCACAACTGCAAGCGCCAATTCCTTAAAATAAATCTCTTTCCCTCCCCCTCCCCTACCTTTGTCTCCCTCCCCTCCTGCCTCTCTTCTCCCTCTCTCTCTCCTTCCTTTCCTTTTCCTTCTCTCTCTCTTCCCCCCTATCTCTCCCTCTTCACCCCCTGCCAGATACACACACACACACATTCTACTGGTTCTGTTTCTCTGGAGAATATATATATACATATATATATATATGTAAAACAAATATTTACTATTAATTTACGTTTGTTCTCTGGAGAACCTATATGCACACACATACACATATTTGTTCTTTGGAGAACCTATACACACACACATAAACACATATTATGCAAATATGTGTATATGTGTGTGTGTATAGGTTCTCCAAAGAACAAATAAATATAATTTATATAGGTTCTCCAAAGAACAAATAAATATAGGTTAAATAAAATAATTATTTGTATGTATATAAAATTATTTTATTTGTAAGTAGATTATTGAGTGAGTCTCAAGCCTTTGTGAACATCTCATATTTAATACAACTTATTTTCAGGGGAAAGGTCTGTGAGTGAAACACGATTTCATTTAGAAGCGTTGTTCTAATGCTGCCACTACTGAACACTTAGAACAGTTTTCCAAAATTCCAATGTACAATATTATTTTTTAAACAATCAAAAGTTCTCTATGCGTCATGTGCAAGTAAACCGGACAATACAATCATTTCTCAAGCCATGTAGACATGTGTGCATTCATGAATCATGGAGAGAAAAGCTAGGCTCTGGCATGACTCCCCTCATTCATATCAAAAAAATGGGGAACCGGTGAAGGCTTGGGACTTACCCAAGGCCTCTCTGGAGGATACTTCATTTCTGGAGTTTCCAAAGTTGTCTGTGGGCCTTGAGGAATCACGAGGGCTGTCTAGACCTGGAGAGCCACACCGAGCAGGACCTGGGGGGCTGTGAAGGCTCTGCTGGCCTCAGGAGCACTGGCCACCAAGCAAGGGATGGTGGCCACCCTTCTGTAGGCTGCAGGGAGGACTGGGGCTTGGGCGAGCGGACCAGCGTGGCTCTGAACCCCTCCATTGCATCACTGTGGATGGAGGGTATGATGTTAAACGACATTTAACATCTTAGTAGTTCTTAGTCCTAATTACATAATCATAGAAAATAAAGCACGATTAATAATTTATGCCATGATGTTTAACTATAATTTGGATACATTAAAACCACTATTGGGAAAACAGCCATCTGCAGATGAATAATTAGTGTGTGCACACTTACCCTCAAACAAAAATTCTGTTAGAATTCAGGACCCAAGGAATTCTTAGAGGCAGAGAAAAGAGCGCTAGGCACAGAGGAAAGCTCATTATCACTGGATGCCTGATCTGGGCCACACAATCTGTATTGATGGCTGCATGTCATTTTCATAAAATGGGTATTATTAAACCTGCTAGGAGATTTTGGAAATGAAGTTCGAATGACTTAAGGAATTCACCCAAGTTCTCAGGGCCAGTGAAAGCAGCTCCCTCCCTCTGAACTTTAGGGAAGGGCCTCCTGCCAGCTTCTCTCCCTGCAGGGATTGGGAAACTGGCTCCTTAAAGGGACTGGACAGAGTGGTCTTTGCCAGCCATACAGTCTTGGTCATGGTCACAGCCACTCAACCTTGCCGCTGTAGTGAGAAAGCAGCCTAATAGGAACAATATATACATGAGTGAACATAGCTGTGTTCTAATAAAACCTTATTTACAAAAACAGAACATGGAGTGGGTTTGTCTTACTGCTTGTAGTTTGCCAACTCCTAATAGATCACCTTGCCCTTGAGTAAGGATGGCATCAGCTGGTGTGCTTTTACTTATCTCTGTGTGAATATATATGGGGATACCAAAGAATGTTTGCACATTTTAAGAGATGCTAGCCATGTATTACTTTTTGAAGTTGAATTGAATTATGGCAGCAATGTGTAGTATGACATTCACCCAACCATGCTTCCATTATTTTCTTTGACTATCGCGTGGGAACACTAGCATTCATTTAATTAATGCCATCTTCTTTTTTTAGATTAGAAAATATAGTTTATTTAGAAAGTAAATTAGAGAAAAAGAGAGAGAAGATTTACCTCCCCAAGACAGGGAAGGGGGCCAAAGCTTAAGGAAACATGGCCTGGCCATAGCTCATGGCCACACCATAACTTTGCAAGGCAATGGCCTAATGCCATCTTTTGAGCGAACATCATATTAAACTGTGTATACATTTTTTGGCACCCCCAGTATATGAATGCTGGATAACCCCAGCCCATGGTTAATGACAGTCTTAGTGTCCAGCCAACACTGTGTCCATGGTTGTGAGTATGGGGCTCTTGTCACTTAAGCCTTGCATTGAATAGAACACTCTTTCCTGTCACTGAGGCGTCTTTCAGTCTTGCATGGGACTTCTAGAATGTGAAGTCACTGCACCGGGGTTCCCAGTGTCTTTATTTTCAAAGTGGTTTGTCTTTCAGATGCTCTGCATGAGCTCCTCAGGGCTGTTCTCACTGAATATTGCACAAGGATGGGGCCAAGTGCTCTCTCTGGTGACGACTGCAGCCATCACTCCAGAGCTGGGAGATGCCTGACTTTGAGTTACAGCGAAGGCAGAAAACTAGAAAGTCTGCCTAGGGGATGTGGCAGCCAGGAATGTAAGGGGCTTTGGAATGACCAGATGGACGGGATATAGCCCTTGACCCTTGTCAGCACCTTTTAAGACAGTGTACTTTAAGGTTGGACCACTGGCTATCTGGTTATGGGTCTATGACGTATGTTTCAGGCACCCCCATTTGGTGAATTTGAACTACCATGATGAAAAGTACTTACCTTATTTCAGCTGCTGTGTCTTTGGAGTAACTTAAGAGATAAGACTGGACATGGTGGCTCACGCCTGTAATCACAGCACTAAGATGGGAAGATGGCTTGAGACAAGGAGTTGAGACCAGCCTGGGCAATATAGCGAGACCTCGTCTCTACAAAAAAATCAGCCTGGTGTGGTGATATATGTAGTCTCAGCTACTTGGGAGGCTGAGGAGGGAGGATTGCCTGAGCCCAGGAGGTCGAGGTTGTGGTGAGCTGTGGTTATGCCAGTACACTCCAGCCTGGAGTGAGACTCCACAGAATGAGACTCCACCTCCAAAAAAAAAGAAAGAAAAAAAGATTAATAGAAGGTCAATGTTACTTTACTCCTTGGGTGTGGGAGAACCAGCAAGCTTCTATACATTTTATCTAACTCCGATTTCCCTGAGTCTCATGATGGTCGCTTTGAACACAGCAAGACTGGTCAAGGCCCTCACATGAGCTCATGTGAACACATTGTTCTACGTGACAAAATGAGACACAAGGGTTAGGGTGGGCCCCGTTGTGCAGACCCCAGCAACCACCTTGAAAGGCAATCAGCTTTGTCAGAGGAAAGGTGGCATGCCACTCTCACTCTGAGGGGAACCCACCTTTCCAGGTGCCTTTAGGCTTGGTTTTGTCTGGCTTGGCCCTCTATAACTGGAATTCTCTGATGTGGAGTATGGACTTGTTTTCAATAGTAGAAGTGACAGTGACAAATCTTTCCTCTTCACCGGCCACTCATTTGAAAGGCTTTGAAAACACATTGTAAAATCATGGGGAAGCATTCACATTTCAAAGACTTCCATTTTGAAGGAAGGATCTGCGTTTAGGTTAGGAGCTCTGCAGAAGGTTTCTGATGAATAGTAATATCAGGAACAAAGTAGTAAATAAAGTCACACGCAAACATTGACACAGAGATGTACAAGGCTCAGAGTTAGAACTGAGGTTAGCATTGGTCAGGGTCAGCTTTTAAGAGGATAGCAGAAAGGATGCAGAGGGTATATGTTTGGGTACATGTATGTATTTGCATACATTTTTGTCATTGGGGAGGTGCTAGGGATTAGATTGGGTCTCCCCAAATTTATATGCTGAAGTCTTGATCCCCAAGACCTCAGAATGTGACTTTATTTAGAAATAGGACCATGGCAGATATGGCTAGTTAAGATGAGGTCATATTCAAGTAGGGCGGACCCTTGTCCAATGTGACTGATGTTTTTATAAACGGGGGAACTCTGGACACAGGTACATGCACACAGAGAGTGGCATGTGAAGATGAGGGCAGACAGAGACTCTTTCATATGCCAAGGGACACCAAGGATTGGCAGCAACCCAGGGAGTTAGAAGAGAGACCCGGAACAAATTCTCCCTCACAGCTGCCCCCCGCACTGCCCCCCAAAAATCAACCCTGCTGCACCTGGGTCTCGGATTTCTGGCCTCCAGGACCTAGATGCAATGAATTTCTGTTGTTTCAGTCCCGTAGTCTAGGGTATCATGACAGCCCCAGCAAGCTCGTGTGGGGGTACTCTGTATGTTACATATGCATCTTGATAGGTATTTATATGCATATGTGAACACACACATGGCATCTGTGTGCCTGTGCACCATACACACGCACACACACATTGTGTCTTCAGGACGTATACAGAAATCTATGCCCCACCCACACCCCAAAGTCCTTGTAGGCATCCCTCTTCACGACTCAAGAGCAGCCTGGGATTATAAGCAACCCCAGCCCACACACAGACCCCTCCTCCCTATTCACGCTGGAGCCCTGCCTTCGCTTCTCGGCAGTCTGCTTTGCATCCTTCCACGAACCCCAGGGAGTCTGGGCAGGAGATGATCAGACACCTGGGCATGTACATATCCTGTCCAGAGTCCTCTCAGAACTCCTTCCTCTGACCCATCTGTCTCTATCAGTTACGAATAGGATGTTTCAGTCTTAAAAATATAACGGCAGTTAGGGTTACTACTCCAGAGGGGGGAGTGAGACGAGATAGCTAGAGAGAGGCTAGGCAGACAGACAGGTGAGTTCTCTGGCAACAATGTAGTGAACTCCTGGCAGATCTCTCAGACCTCAGCATTGGTAAACAAGCTCCCTGTGGGTCTCTCAAGCTAGAGCTAAAGTCCTCCTTACTGGGACTGAGAAGCAACCAATCAGAACAGCAACAGCTCACAGCTAGCCAATCAGCTTGGACTTAGGGCTATATAAGCGCCAGGTTTTCACCTCCAGATGGGCAACCCCTTTGGGTCCCCTCCCACTGTGGGAGCTTTTCTGTCCTCAATAAATCATGCTTTTTCAAAAAAAAAAAATAGATAAGTTCCTAAGCAGGGAGAAAGAGGTCACCAGGAGAGGTTTCACCTCGGTGTAAGCTGCAGAAGGCTGCGTGCAGTACAGATGACCCCTGTTGTGTTCTCTTACATACAGGACCAGGCATTCATGGGCTGCCTGTTTCCCTGACAAGTGTGATCACCAGCACAGTCCGGGTGTAGTCTATGGCCCTCCATAGCCTGTGAATGTGCTTCCACGTAAGCCTGGGCATGCACGCCTGGGAGGCCTAGGAAAAGGCTGATGTTATTTGGTCCTGCATTCATTAGTAGGCTTGTTTCTTCTTTTTGGCTTTAGTAAAGCTTTGTGCTGTGTATGAACATTGAAAACAAAACCCACTCAGGCATCTAAAACCATCGTAAGACAGAAATTTTTTTTTCCTTCATGGCTGGATAACCTGAAGTCGGCTGTGGTGATTTTTTACATCCTGCTTCCAACCCAAGAAGAAAATGACCCATTCTGCCAAATATCTCCTAACCAGACCACATCCACATACAACGGAGATGCCACATCAAATGACGGAAGCTGCCCAAGGTCTGACCCCATGACCCTGCCCGTCCTTTGTGAAGAATGTCTAGGTGGGAACCCATTCCATGTCGATGTGGTTACCCTGACCTTATGAGTCTGACGGTGAGGTTGTCAAACAGCTGGGGCATTCTGGAAGCCTGTAGCCTGCCTGGTAGCCTCCAAAGGGAAAGGCAGATGCTGGTGTGTGGGTGGAGGTCAGCTCTTGACACAGTGTGATGGAGGACTGTGTCTGCAGGGGGCAGGGGGAGGAAGAGCCCAGGAGGGACCTGCAGATGATGGAACCATGAAGCATCTCTTTGGAGCTCTGCCCTCTCCTGTTTGGAAGAGTCTCCTAGCCCGTTTCTACCCTCATTCTATTTAAAACCATGACTGTGTCTCTGTAGGACTTAACCCATCTCAGTGCCTCTTAAGATAGAATACTTTAAGGCTGGGAGAGGAAAGGAGATGGCCACTGTCTGATCTGCCCAGCCTCTGTCTGTCCCATTTGAACTGAGGTTTTGCAGGAAGCACACTATGGTTTAGGTAACTCAATTGCTTGTCACTTTCCCCATTGTCCACTGTGCCAAGTGATGATTTAGGAGGTGACATCACGTTGGGATCCATTTGTTCCTTAGGACTCTCTAGAGACAAGGTTTTGATTCCAGGGCTGGGGGACCCATTGATGTCCCTGGAGGGTATATGCTTGGGAGGAAGGATTTAGAGTCCTGGTGGGTAGGGACAGAAGGGGCATTGGAATGACCAGATGGGCAGGATGAAGCCCTTGATCCTTGTCAGTAAAAGTATACCCCTTAAGGTGGTATACTTAAGAAGGGTAGGCAAAGAAGGGAGAGGGACCGCCATCAGGCTATCAAATGATAAAATATGTATTTCAGTCACCCCCATTTGTGGTGTCAACCGTGCCAAAGGTTGGCGCTGGCCATGATTATGTCCGAGTCTCACTGAGTCACCATGAAATGAAGCCACATGAAGGTCACAAATGAGAGTGACAGGACAGTGCATGGCTCACGACCAGGGAATGACATGTGCTCAACAAGATGCATCCACTGACCCGAGGGCAGCATGCTCTTTAACTGACCATCCACAGACACCTGGTGCACTGATATCTTTTGCTGCTTATTTAACTTCTTCTTGGTTTCTTAAACACAGATCCCGAATAGACAGCAGTTCCCCTTCCCTCTCCTTCAAGAGAATTTATTTCATCAGGCTTTCCCAAGTGAAGGTTCCCAGAACATTTTTTTCAATCGAGGCTAAATTCACATAATATAAAATTCACCATTTGAGCAGCCGTAAAGTGTACAACGTAGTGGATTTTAGTACATTCACAATGTCGCGAAATCATCACCTCTATCTAGGTCCAGAGAACATTCTCATCATCCAAAAGCACAACGTTGTACCCGCCAGCAGTCACCCCTCATCCCCCACCCACCCAGCCCCTGGAGGCCACTAATCTGTTTCTATCTCAGTTGATTTGCTTACTCTGGACATGTCATGTAAGCGGGGTCCTACAATATGTGGCCTTTGTGTCTGGTTTCTTTCACATATTATAATTATTTCAAGGTTCTTCCATGTTGTAGCACGTATCAATACTTCATTTTTTAATCGCAAAATAGTATCCCATTATAGACCACATTTTGTTTATTCATTATTTGGTTAATGGGACATTTGGGTTGTTTCCACCTTTGGGCTATTGTGATACATCTGGTTGTTTTTCTGTTGGCTATTTTTGCCATAAATTAAACACACACACATGCACACACACATGCACACAAACCTCACTCTTCCAAACACATCCCAGAATTCATTTTTTCTGTAGACTCTTGCCCAGGATTAAAGAAAAGCCTTTATTTTCTGGGTGTGTTTTTTGACAATCAGGACAGAATAAGGCAGCTAGAGGGTAGCTGTCTTCCATCAAGTCGTGCAGCAAATGAGACAGATGAGAATGTCAGTCTTTGAATTTGCCCACAGGTTGACTTGAGCAACTGACAACTGGAGTTAATGCTTTGCCCTGTGCCCCTCCCCCATGTGTGCACGGATTTCTGGAACTTTCCCCTTCCCCACTTCACTGTGTCATGATGATCTGACTCATCCACTGGAATCATTGTGAGCTTGAAGAGGTGACTGAGCAGAGACCGGGTAGCAGAAGGCATCTCCCACCCATAGCCACAGTTTGGACATGGGGAGGCTGGGATCCCGCGGTCGTGAGAAAGGAGATAGACTCAGGATTGGACCGGGAAATACACCCTCCTGCAGAGATGGCATCAGATAGTCTGATTTGTGTGTGTTCTTCAGTTAATTGTGGTTTCTCAGCCTCTGGTCTGTTGACATTTTGGCCCGGGTCATTGTCTTGGGGGTTTCCCTGTGCATCGTAGGATAGTTAGCTGCATCCTGGCCTGTGCTCACTTGATGCTGATAGTGCCATTCTGCCTCTCCCCAAATGATCATCAGGATGTCTCCAGACATTGCCAAATGTCCCCTTGGGAGGCAAAATCATTCTTGCTTGAGAACCACTGGGTCAGATAAAATTCAATAGACTTGTTATTTTTCAGACCTCTAAGCCTGGTGCTTGATGAGAGTAAGGGACAGGTATGGCACAGATAAATCACAACAAAGAAATTACAGGTATCAGAGGGTTATCTGGAGGGGGAACCCACACCAGGTAAGATGTGTGATATTGCAGGCCCGGGAGGTTCTTGTCGGGGGACTGAGTGGCTGATTGCAGGTTCAGGGCTCATTACTCCATAATTGCCTGCCTGTCACTGCTCATTAGAAGAGTTTTCATCTGAAATCTGTTTCTGGTTTTTGCCCTCTTTGAAGAGAATAGTGAATGAGGTCACCGGGATTAATGGCTGCTAAAAGCTATTCTGTTTCAGTATTTCTCCAGGGAAAATGAAAGGCCAAGTTTTCTGAATGCAAAATCCTGAAATAAAGAAGTAGGATTAGCAGCCATCTCCCACCAGATAGACTTGTGGAAGTTTCCTGTGCCCACCGGAGTTACTTATGGCACACCAGGGAGGAGGGAGCATGGAAAAGGAGCCCCCATCTCCTGTCTCCTGCCTTGCCACCAGAGGTGCCTGCACATCCCACATGCCCCATGTGCTCAAAGCGTCCTGCAAACACTTTTAACAGAACTTCACACAGGAACCTCCTCAACGTGCAGTATTCCCACTGAGCCACCAGCTCAAGGACACTTACCCAGCAACCGTGAGCCACCAGTGAACAAAGAACTTACCGGCAATTGTGAACCACCAGTGAACAATGAACTTACCTATAACCATGAACCACCAGTGAATAATGAACTTATCAGCAACCATGAGCCACCAGTGAATAATGAACTAAATAACAACTGTGAACCACCAGTGAAAAACAAATTTACCAGCAACTGTGAACCACCAGTAAACAATGAACTTAACAGCAACCATGAACCACCAGGAAACAAGGAACTTACCCGCAACCATGAGCCACCAGTGAACAATGAACTTAACAGCAACAGTGAACCACCAGGGAACAATGAACTTAGCAGCAACTGTGAACCACCAGGGAATAACAAACTTACCAGCAACCATGAACCACCAGTGAAAAATGAACTTACCAGCAACGGTGAACCACCAGGGAACAATGAACTTAGCAGCAACCATGAACTACCAGGGAACAATGAACTTATCTACAACCACGAGCCATCAGTGAACAAGGAACTTACCAGCAACCATGAACCATCAGGGAACAATGAATTTAGCAGCAACTGTGAACCACCAGGGAACAATGAGCTTACCCGCAACCATGAGCCACCAGTGAACAACAAACTTACCAGCAACCATGAACCACCAGTGAACAATGAACTTACCAGCAACCGTGAACCACCAGGGAACAATGAACAAATGTCAACTCCTACAGTGAGCTTCTGTGACCTATGGTCTTTATTTCAAAACAGTTTACGTGGACTTCATTTTGTCTATAAAAGCTTCCCCTTGGTCCTGACCTCCCCTTGGGTAGGCCTACAATCTGTCAAAATCATGTGCATTCCAGGTTGTGACCTCTCTCTGCTATTCCCAAATAAACATTTTGCTGGTCTCTGTGTCACTCATTTTAGATTGACAGTTTGTGGACATCTTTCCAGAAATTCTCATGGCTTTTTATTTTAATTTCCATCCGGGGGTGCGTGTGTAAGTTGATTACATGGGCATATTGTGTGATGGCGAGACTTGGGCTCCTACTGGGCCTGTCACCCAAGGGGTGAGCATGGTACCCAATGGTCAACTCTTCAACCCTTGCCCCTCCCTCCCTCTTTTTAGAAGTCCCCAGTGTCTGTGGTTCCCATTCTTATGTCCATGTGTGCCTAATGTTTAGCTACCACTTATAAGTGAGAATATGTGGCATTCAGTTTTCTGTTTCTGTGTTAATTTGCTTAGACTAATGGTCTCTAGATGCATCCATGTTGCTGCAAAGGGCATGATTTTGTTCTTTGTTATGGCTGCATGGTATTCTACAGCTTTTCTTCAAAACAGCCTTGGCAGATAAGTGTCCAATAGGTAAATACGGGATACCGGGAGGAGAATCTTTTAATCATAAAATATTACAAGGTTTTAACAAAACCTTTGATGTGAGAGTCACCTCTACTTCTGTTTTCCCTCTGGTGTTTTTCATACTGAGACTTTGGACTGGGGCTTCTGTACAGTTCTCTTCTGTAAAGCAGGGGTCCTCGTGTGATTGATTTGGGCGTCTCCCCTACTACCTGCTGCGTTTGTTGTTCTCCTTTTGACTTTTGGTTTCCATGGTTCCAGCCAACTCATTCTAAATACATTCACTCGTTCCTAGCTGTTATTTTTCCTAACCTCTGTAGAGCCTAGTTATGGGTGTGTCATTAGCTTTTGAAATCAAGCTCTGTTCTCCCATCCCAACCTTGCCTTCCTCCCCACTTTTTTCAGAGCAATTCTCTCCAGTTTGTTTCCTCCTGTGATGTTTAAACATTGCTTCTGCTCCTGGTCACCCTGCCACCCCTTCTGCTCTGCATTGTGTTGGGCTTGCAGACACATGTTCTCCGTTGTGCCTTTGTGCTTTTTGCATTAGCTAATGAGCCAACAGGAGTCAAGTCCTGCTTCTACCACGGACAAGCTCTGTGACCTTGCTCAGGCCCCAGGGTGGGTCTGAGTCTGATGCCATCTGCCTTGAGGTATAGTTAGGAGATTATGAGATGGTGAATTTTAAAGTACTTCATCAAGTACAAGTATAAATGGAAAGTTGTGTCTATATTTATTTCTACCACTCTCTCTAGAATATTTTTCTTTATCTTATTGGATCTCAGCATCATTTACATTTTTCCTTATTTCCAGTTTCTCATGTGCTTTGTGTAGTATTCTTTAAAGAGCACGAAAGCACAGGTAAACTCCAGGCTCTTTTCCCTCTGAAATGTCCCCGGTATTGACAGCTTAGCTGGAACCAGTGTCTCTCCAGCAAAAGTATCCCCCTGACTCAAATGAATACCCTCCCCTCTGAGTAAAAAAATTCCCTCTTGGCCTTTCCTCACCTCCATCTCCAGCAGGATAATCATGGCAAGAAAATATACCAAGATCTCTGAGAAATTCTCTCATTCTCTTCTCTCTCATTCTCATGTATCTTTTCTAGGGAAAGGGATAAGAGCAGAGACGGGCAAGGAGGAGAAAAGGAGAGAGGTAATCCTGTCTGACCTGAAGAAGGCAGCGTTTTAGCCCAGGCATGGCCAACTGGTTCCTCTGTTGTTTACTCAGAACAGCGGTGGTGGTGGTGGCTACCTGGAGTTGGAGAAGGACAGGTTCAGCAAGAAGCTGGTGATGTCTACACCAGAGCTGTGGGCGAGGCAGGGTGGCAAGCACACCAAGATTTGAGTGCCCTGCTCCGTCCAACTTTGGTCAGTTTCTTCTTTGGGGTTGCCCATGACTTAACTATATAGCCAGCTTGCTGTACTTTGATGCTAGAAAGAGAGTTATTTTAACGTGCCTCTGCTCAGTAAAAGGACCTTGCAGAGGAAACTCTGTTAGAAATTCCTGAGCTGCAACACATATCCCAGAATCAGAGACATTTAAAGCTGAGGGATTTTATGGTCTTTCATATTCTGCATGGCAATGGCCCTGCCTGACCTGCCCGCGTGTGCTGTTCACCAGTCCCTACTCTGAGTTCATTGGCAAAGGAAACTGTTTCCATCCCAGTAAAATTTCACAGCCCATGTGGCTTTGATGATGTGTGAGCCACAGTGGAGGAATTTTCAGAATTGTTTCTTCTCAGGGGTACAGAGAGGAAGGGCTGTCTTCCAAGTCAAATGAAGCCTTCTTTCTCCCCGTGGTGTTGTCTCTACCCAATGGGCTTGAAAGGACTTGGTTAATCAGTTTAAATCAGTTTGGAGACTAGCAGCTATTTGTGCTGAATTATTTCGGTCACTCTTTATCATTGCATCCTCCCTATTCTAAAGATAACTGCTGAGGTGTTATATCACTTGATTAAGGTACAGGGTACCTTCCTGTTCTTTCAGTCAGGCCCTGGGGAATTAATAGCCCAGAGGCAGACGTAACACACAGCACAGTTTTCAATGAACCATTGGTCGGTCACATCAGTAGCAGGGTTTGTAGACCCTTTTTTGTAAAAGCTGACCTTTTAAACACTCGGACCAAAGAAGGAAAAACAGGTATCATTTCATTATCCAACTAGCAATTAACTTTAAAACTGTGAAAAGAAGGAGAGTGGGCATTCCACACAGTTGGAGGTAGAAGAAAAGAAGAAATAATTATTCTTGGGATCTGACTCAGGTAAAAAGGGAAGGGGACAGGAGCTGGGCAGACTCTTCCAGGCTAGAGAGAGGATAAACCAGCAGACGGATTTTATCATCTTTCATATTCTGGAAGGGAACTTGGCAATAGCTACGGAAGTTTGGGAATTTTGCACATACCAAGTGATTGGACCCAGCGATTCCACTTTCAGGAAATTATCCCGAGAAATCACTGTGGGTTAGCTCATTCAGGACACTACAAGTATGTTTATAATGGTGCTCTTGATAACAAAAGTCTGAAAAACCTCCACATAAAATCGTCTGACTTCTTGTGATGTTAAGTCTTGTAGAAACTGCTCCATTTATCCATAAAACCAAAAAAAATTTCAAAAGCAGTATATGCAGCTACAATAATCCAAGCAGTGTGATGCTGGCATAAAGAAAGACACATGGACCAATGGAACAGGGTTGAGATTCCAGAAATAAAACCATATGTCTGGCTAATTGATTTTCAACAAAGGTGCCAAGACCATTCGATGGGGAAAGAGTAACCTCTCCACTACGTGGTGCTAGGCCAACTGAACAGAGGGTCTGAGGAAAGCAAGGAGGGAGGACTTTGTTAGTGCCTTAGCATTGAGGACGCCCAGATGACAGGAAGCCCTAGGAGAGGAAAGACTCGGTTCGGTTGTAAAGGAGACATTTTAAAGCCATCTTCTAAAAGGTCACTGGAGTTCGTAAAGTCAAACCCAGTATCAGTGGCCAGCTGGAGATGCAAGTGGTGACATTGGAGCCATTGACGACTTTCTTAACATTGCTGCAGTGGACGATGACAGGATGAAGAGTCACCTTTCTCCGTCAGGAGATGGGATTTCGGTCTCATGCCCTGGACGCTGCCAGAACACCTTATTTGGTTTAGTTCCCTCTCTGGGGTTGAATGTTCCCAGTAGCCGAGCATCGCTGTCTGATCATCTGTGTTTTGATTGGAGTGCATTTGCTTGGTTGGTCTCAGCTTGGCGAAGCTGAGCTCCAGCGATGTGCTCTGCATATTGATGGGTCCCCAGGAACACCTGGCCCTGGGATGGGCTTGGTTGGGAAGAGATGAGGCCTTGCAGCAGGGACCCATGTGAAATAGCCTCAGCCCACCTGTCACCCTCGGGCCACTGCTGGTTCATCTGTGGAATGGAGACTTCCTCAAAGAAGAGGAGACAGAGGAGGAGGTGCGCTAAGACTCTTCGCACCTGATTTTTCCCCTCCATACTCTGTTCTTTGGGAGGGAGTTACTAAGTCCAGCCCATAGTCAAAAGGGGTTGTGGGGTGGGGGCTGAGCCCCACCTCCTGGAGGGGGCGTGTCTACATAAATGATTTGGGAACTGACGTCTGCTTTGTTGATTTTCTCTATAGTATACAAATCCAGTTTTACTTAACTTTTTTTGGATGGCCTGGATTCTTTTAACTCAGGTTTTTAAAAAGTCACCTGATTAGGGGTATTCCTTTGTGATATTTCTGACATATGATGTGTCTGATCCTATGAGCTACTTCCTCTTTCTGGAAAGTTGATCCACCCTTGTGTTCCAGGTCCTGGAAGACTTTCCTGCCCGCCTCTCCTGGCCCCAAGTCTCACCTTCATGCCCGTCTCCCAGCACTCAGCTCCAACCCTGACAAGGCGCACTTCCTGGCTTACCAAAAAGCATCCTCCACACCCTCCCAGACTGCCTGTCCAGCCGCTCCTCTACTCATCA
Source organism: Tarsius wallacei (assembly GCA_963574415.1). Lineage (NCBI taxonomy): Eukaryota > Metazoa > Chordata > Mammalia > Primates > Tarsiidae > Tarsius > Tarsius wallacei. Next base: position 67,510 of record CAUYQG010079199.1, on the reverse strand, counting down.
ATTCCACATGCCTGACACTGAACTTTCCATCTTTTCCCCCACAGAACTATCACCCTTAACTTCCCTGTTTTTATGCATTGAATGATTTTTCAAACTCAGTTATTTTTATTTTCCTTTATTTTCTTGCCTCCTGGATTAACCCACCATCGAGTCTTTTACAACAGGTCTTCAAGTAGCATTGTTTCGCTCAATTTTGTTTTGCTAAAATGCTGATGATTAAAAAAAAAAATCATTCCTGGCCAGGACCACAGTCTGTGGCATTGGCACGTCCTCCTTGAGCTGCGAGGATTTCCTCCAGGCCCTTCAGTTCCTTCCACATCCCAAAGCTGCGGCTAATAGGGGAATTGGCGTGTCTCCATGGTCCCTTCTGAGTGAGCCTGGGTGTGTGAGTGGCCCGGATGTGGAACAGTGTCCTGTTCAGGCTGGTTGCCTCTGGTGCCCAGAGCTGCTGGGACAGGCTCCGCCCATCCTTGATCCTGAACTAGAATAAGCAGGTTGGAAAATAGTCAAATGAATACAAATGATAGTAAAATAAAAACGCATAAAGTCTTGCAGCCGCACTGCAAGAAACGATCCCGGAGGAGAGAACGCTGGGTAAGCCCTGTATTTGTGACTGTGTTTGAGCTTTAGGGGGCAGGAGGAGCTCTTGACAATATTTACTTTTCAGACCTTGTTGCTCCATCTAACCCCTCCCCCCACCAGTCACTATGGCCACCGTAAGTCACTGATGCACCGAAAGTTGGGTAAAGTGTTCTCTTCCTTGTTTCCATTTATCTTTCTTCAATGTATATGTAGCTCACATTTATTCAATACTTAATATTAGAAGCGTGCCAGGTCTTTATTGAGAAGTTTGGTGATGTTTTTGTGTCCAGAAATGTGCTGTAGAAACTTAACACTTGTTTATGTCAGTTAACCTAGGTTCAAATTGGTTTTTTTATGCATCGTTTCACTTAAAGGCTTGGTTTCCAGGAATCCATGGGCAACATTAGGTGAGAGCTTACTGTACATTTATGTTTTGTTTTCTTTTAAACTTTTAATATCTAACTATGCAATAATGGATAGGAAATGATCTTTGGAGTCAGACCCAAGCACAAATCCTGGTGTGCGATCTGTGCTTTCTCTGACCTTTAAGCAGGGGGACCCTCAGAAAATTGGAAGTTTTTGTGTAAGTATTATGTGATTAAACATCAGTTACCTTCAAAGTACTCTCTGTTTGATGCAATGCATCTATCAAGATGCTTTTTCCACTGTTCAAAACAGTTTTTGATCTCATCGATTTGGATGCCTTTTAGTGCTTCTGCTGTTTTTTGTTTCACCTCTTCCACATTCGCAAAATGTTTCCCTTTAAGAACTTTTTTCATCCAGGGAAACAAAAAACGTCGCTGGGGTGAGATTGGGTGAATAGAGAGGGTGGGGCATGGGGATCATGTTATTTTGGGTCAAAAACTGCTGAATGCTCAGCGTGGTGTGGGCAGGTGTGCTGGTAAATCACCCGTCATAAAATGGGAAAAAAAAATATTGAAAGAATCTACACAAAAAAATTCACTGAAACTGCACACAGCTTCTCACAACAACACTAGCTGGTCCACAGATGCTGATGGGTTCCTAGAACACTTTCCTAAAGAGGGAAGCCCATACTACAAGGAACCTGCCCTCCTAAAGTTAATTCTGTTTATTTTGGGTCCCTCCCACCCAATATATGTCTCTGTCTCTTGGTCTCTAACACGAAAATAGAGCACATACTTTTGGAGCTGTGGCGAGGATGCAGTGAAGGGCACCACAGAGGCCCTGGTGGCATGACCAACCCCGGTGGCCTCAGGCACCTCGTCTCCTGCCTGATAGCATCCTCTCTCTCTTGCTCTCCACACCTTGCCCCGTTGGTCCTGCTCTGTATCAGCGCATGCCGTGAAGGGACTCATCCCTGCAGAGACATCCTGCAGGGTGTGCCGTGCCCTCTCCACAGCCTCATGAAGTCCAAACAGCCTCATCGGTGTTCAAAGCCATCGCAGTTGGTCTCCTTTATCACGTTCTGTCCCGTCCCCCGTCACTCTGTCCTATCCTGGGTCCCATCCTTGTGTCTGTGATCACCTCCCTCCCTGCTTCTTCCTCTTAGTCTTTAACCCTGATCTGCCCCAGGGGTCTCCTCTCTTTCTGCCCCCACAACCCAGCCCGGTATCCCTTGGAAGCGCCCACATCAACTTTTCTCTCTGCCAGAGGAGCTGTGGCCCCACCAGCCGTGCTGCCTCTGCTCCTGGTCTCCTGCTGACCTGCTCTCTTGTCTCTGTGGACCCCAAAGACTCTGTCACTCTCTGCACCCCCAGCCTGGCTGAGCTGGTGGGCATACAGCCAGGAAGAACACACGAACGAGTGTCCGTGGAGGTGGGCGGCAAGCCAGGCCGCTGCTTTCTGGGTGGACCCCAGCCTTGTGGAAGGGTCACACTGTCCTTATAAAGCCAAACAACATGTTTTCTTTTGACTAACCCTCAAAGTGGGGATTTGAAAGAAAACATCCCTCTTGAACCATGTTGAACAGACAGGTTTCTCTGAGTCTGGAAGGGAACCGAGGCCCCGGGAGTCTCTGGAGGTCTGAAAGGACCCTTAGGTGCTGGGAGCTTTCTCAGCGTGGCCAATTGGAGAATGTCTGTCCTGAGTGGAGCCTGAGGTTTTGCGACCTTACAAACTGCCCAGGACGCTGTGAGAGGTGAGGCTGGAGCTGGCCGGGGCAGTCCTGTGTTCATGAGCCCCAGGCCCAGAGGAGGTTACGGGGCCACATGGCAGGGCCCTCAGTTCACAAAAGCCACCGCTGAGTGGTCAACTGCTGAAAAAGACACGATCTCTCCTCCCATCTTGGCAATGATGCCTTCCTAAGGACAGAAAGTTTGCTTGCAAAAGTGGGGCTGGGGTCTTGAAATCTGGGCCCGCCTCCTGGACTGCCTCACTCCACCCCACCCCTGGAGGCCTGTTTTTATACGCATGGGATGGGGGGCATTGTGGGCCTGCCCACCATCTCTAGGACTGGCAGTCACACTGCAGGGATGGGGGAAATTCAACTGTGAGGACTGAGCTAGGAAGATACGCTAGAAGGGTCCAGGGCTATTGGGCTCTGTAGAATGTTCCAGAAACACATGCACTGGCTCTGGTAGGCACGTCCCCCTCGCTCCAAAGTCTCTTCATCCAGGAAAGACTCATGTGATTAGAGAAGGGACAAGGGAAGCCTGTGAGTTGTGGAGCTTGGGGGAGTGGCCCTTCCTGCCCGGGCCAAGGGCAAGTGCGACTGATATGTCGCCAGACATGAGAGGAAAATGAAAATGACCTCAGGGACTCCCATCATGCTGAGAAGGAGAGAGCTCCCTATTCTTTTCTTTTTTTTTCTTTTTTCTTTTAAAGATGTGGGTTACAATTCAGGGTTAGGTACCTCAGTGGTCATCGTACTGGTGAAGTTTGACCTCCCACAGGTCCCCATGTAGTATTACAATAAATGTTCAGGGTCCACCTATGAGTGAGAACATGCGCTACCATCACCGAGCATGATAGACTCCAAATCCATCCAAGTTGCCGCAAAGTTCATAATTTTGTCCTTCTTTATGACTACCTAATATTCCATTGTGTATATGTACTGCATTTTAAAAATCCAGTCTGCTTTCGATGGGCAGCACGGTTGGTTCCGTGTTTTTGCTACTGTGAATAGTGGAGAGCCCTCTTTTCTTGAGAAATGACCCCGGTTCTCTCTTTGATGTTACACTGGCTCACGTTTCGGTCAATGGTGCAGAACCGAGATGTGGTGTCCCCTGGTAGACACCTGCCTGGTGGAGGTGCGTCTCCTCCTCTGGTGACTCAGCTGCCCCATCTGCCTAAGATGCCAATGAGGCCACAGGCAGCTGCCACCCCATGAAGTGTCAGTGCCGCGCTGCCAGCCCATACCTGCCATGGCTGGTGTGCAGAGGGGTACCTAGAGCTCAGGCATGGGCCGAGCCTGGCAGGCCATCTGCCAGCTCCACTGATGCTGACGAGGCATGAGAGGGAGCGGAAGTCCTCAGGGACCATGGAGTCCCCATCCCTCCAGAGTCAGCGCCAGCTTCCCATCGCCCTGGCAGTGTCAGGGAAGCCAGCTGTTGGCGAGGTAATGCAGAATGGTGGAGGGACCTGCAGTCCTGTCATGTCTGAGTCATATGTGGGTCCTTTCCCTTCCAAGTGAGAATCCTGCGCCTCCATGACCAGGGAGGCAGAGAGGCTGAGAGCACAGAGTCAGAGGGCAAGTGCTAACTCCTTGACACTCTCTCGCTGTGGGACCTGGAAAGTTCTACAACACTCTGGAACCTTGGTCTCCTCATCCATAAAACGGGAATGCTAAGGGCAGCACCTGTCTCCAGGTGGGTGTGAGGAGTTGTGTCCTGATGCCCGGAGAGCTGAGGCTCAGGACTGGGAGGCAGGATGTGTGTGTCAGCTCATATTGGTGGGTCATCTGAGGGTACTCTCTCAGCCTTGTTTCCTCATCAGTCAGGGGAGGATATTCAAGGTTCCCACCTCCAAGTTCACCAGGAGGATTTGAGGAGTTCCTATTTGTAGAAGGTAGAGGAGTGCTGACTTGCTTTTGGTCCGAGGAAGAAGACATCAAGCCACCGAGTCTGGAGAGGTTGAGATGCAACCAGGATGGGGAACAAAAGCTAGCCAATGGGCGAGAGCAGAGGCCGGCACATTGGAAAGACTGAGGGTCGTAGGACACAAGCCGTTCTGTGTCCCAGATAGATGCCATCATCCCTGTGTCCATCAGCCATCCTGGCTTCTATCAGGTAAGTGAGTAGCTCATGTTTTAGCAGTGGGGTCTAACATCAGGTGAGCTTTCCTCTCACGATTCTTCTCGGTGCTGTCCCACACCCTCCCTCAGTCAGTCTCTGTTTACATTCTCTTCCCGACCATCATGATGTGCCTTTGACACCTCGGTTTCCCCTCGAGTGTCTGGTTTTTGGAGTTCAAACCACATGTGTGCTTCCCATGTCAGGAGTCAAGTTCTTCTCCTATGGCCCGTTAGTCGTTCAGCGACCACCCAGGCATTGACTTGTTTGAGCTGGACACAAGTTAAGGTGACCAGTTTGCACTCTTGGCCACGATGTCTTAAGAATGTGTACTCGGGCAGGGCTCAGTGGTTCAGCCTGTAATTCCAGCACTTTGGAAGGTTGAGGCAAGTGGATTGCCTGAGACCACGGATTCAAGACCAACCCAGGCAACTTGGTGAGATCTTGTCTTTACAATAAATAAAAAATTACAGGCACGTGGTAGTGTGCACCTGTAGTTCCGGCTACTTGGGAGGCTGAGGCGGAAGGATTGCTGCAGCCCAGAGGGTTGACACTGGGGTGGCTTGAGCATGCTACTGCACTCCAACCTGGGTGACTCCAACTCAAAAAAAAAAAAAAAAGAACATGTACTCAAGGCTGGATATGGTGTCTTACACCTATAATCCCAGCCCTTTTTGAGAGGCCAAGGAGAGAGGATAGCCTGAGCCCAAGGGTTTGAGCCCAGCCTAGGTAACTTGGCAAGACCTTGTCTCTACAATAAATAAAAAAATTAACCGGGCATGGTGGTATGCACCTGTAGTTCCAGCTACTTGGAAGGCTGAGACAGAAGGATCACCCGAGCCCAGCAAGTCAAGGTTGTGGTGGCCATGAGTGTGCCACTGCACTCCAGCCTGGGCAACAGAGTGAGACTCCAACTCAAAAAGAACATGTAATCGAGGCTGGGCATGGTGGCTTACACCAGTAGTCCCCAGTACTTTGGGAGACTGAAGCAGGAGGATCGCTTTAACCCAGGAGTTCAAGACCAGCATGGGAAATGGAATGAGACCCTGTCTCTGTCTCTACAAACATTAAAAAAAATGCTGGGCCTGGTGGCATGTGCCTGTAGTCCTAATTACTCGGGAGGCTGAGGCAGGAGGATCACATGAGCCCAGGAATTTGAGGCTGCAGTGAAGCATCATTGTGCCACTGCACTCCAGTCTGGGTGACAGAGTGAGAATTGGACTGAAAAAAAAGGAACAAGACATACTTGATGACAGCACCTAAATTGCAGGAAAACACAGGGAAAAGTATGAAGGACCATAAGGAGACTCTAAGCAGAGAGGCAGTTCCATGTAAGGGGGCATTTGGTCCCCTGAAACTGGCATACACTATGGCCTTTGCCAACCTCTTTCTGTGAAAATTTCAGAAGCACCATGCCAGTGGGTGGCTCCGGTGAGCACCCAGGTCCCCCTCAAGATGACAGGACAGACACTGACAGCAACGAGCAGCGACCGTCCCTGTAATGGATTTGCCCTGAACCTCTGCATTTCTTGCCCAGATGTGCTTTGGTTCAGTTTAGCTAAGTAGAAAAAAATTGCTTCCCGGCTGGGATTTTGCATGGTGATTCATTTTGGTGGAAGTACTTATAATTAAAAACTGCCACAGCAAAAATGAGGCATTAAAACATATGAGTCCCAGACTGTCGCCGCTGAGCCCAGGAGACCCTGCCATGAGGATGGCAGATGGGACAGCAAATTATATGTTCAGCTTGCTCGTGCCCCTTCCAGAGGTGAGCTCTCAAGATAGGTTGGTCTATGCAAGGGATTGGCAGGTACGGAAGGTCTTTCTTGGAAAGGATTGTGCATGTGTAAAAACCATCAGTATGTTGGCATACAGCGTCGTGAGCACCAGGAGAAGGTGCAGCCGCTGTGTGGCCCTGATGGAGTGGAGGGGACTTCCTGGCAGAGGGTGCCAAACCAAGGTCAGCTCAAGGTGGGGATGTCAGCACAGCGATCCAGCGACACTGTCTCGGATGAAAGGGAGGAGGGAGGCTCCTTTTCATGCCTCATAACCCGTACCGCTCCTCCCACAGAGACTGGGGAGGCACAGCAGGATGGAGCAGCCCCTGGACGGGGTGGCAGAGAAAGGTGAGACCTGGGCCAGTGGGCCCACAAGGCTGCTGCCCCTTTCTCCGGGCTTTCTGGACAGCCACTTAACAGTGTGGGAGTGGGGTCGATGCCAGCTCCTTGGAGTCATTCCAAGGCTGCCGAAGTGCATTTTGCACATTTTTATGTATTCAGAAATAGCATTCCTTTGACATATTGTCATCAGCCTAACTCTGCAAGGCAGTACCTGGAACCCAGTGTGGAGGGTCCCTGGGTGAAGACATTTCCCAGATGATGCCTGAGTGGTGGGATTTTGAGATCAGGAAAGACTCGTCCTGGCTCTGAGCAGTGGGCATGAGCCAGGCACGGAGGGCCATCCTCTTCCTCCGAGCAGGACAGAAGTGACTGGCGCAGGGACGTCTATGGACAGCTTTCTTGCAAAGAGGAGATTCCACTCAGTTCTTTCTTCTTGTTCTTCCTTCCCTCTCTGATTGTCATTTTTATGCTGTCTCAGCCTGACCTTCACTTTCTCAAGATGGTATTTATAGAGAATATGGTCATGAGGGGCTCACGCTGCTGGTAGACTGGTCTCAGAGGCCGAAGGAGAGCCTGACTGAGGCTGGATAGTGGGTATTGTTGAGGCAGAGAGGACTGGCCCCAGGACTGGCCTACGGTCCGGCACCCACTTTCCCAACAGGTGGGGGAAGTCCAGAATGTTGCTTTCATCCCCAGATGGACACCTTGTTGGAGCCTGCTCCTTTAGGCCACATGACATTATGACAGGGCAACGCAAGGGCCAGTGACCGGGTAGCTGAAAGGGTAAACTAAGGCGAGGTGGGCCAGTGCAGGTACCATGAGAATAATGCAAAATTGCAACCAAGTAAGAAGTAGAAGGAAGTAAAGTTTATTACTTACCTTTCACAGATTAGAAAGGGGGCTGACATTCAGCAGCAAGTGTGGCCCTGAAGGGCCAAGAACTGGGTATATTTAAGGGCCTTTGGGGGAAGGCAGGTTTGGGCATGAAGGGGTCTGGGCCAAAAAGAATGTTGGGGCTGCAGTCTTTGATGTTGATGGTAGCCTCACATGAGTCTTAGATGTTGAAGTTGCCAGACATTGGCATCTCATGACCTTGGGTGGTGGGCTAGAAGGAAGGAGACAAGGGGAGGGGCTTTTCTTGCAAGAGACCTGTCAGATGTTTCCAGTTCACAAGCTTCTTAGCAAAAAAGGGGGTCTATTATCATTTCTATGGCTTTGGCCAGCTAAGGGGCGATCTTTGGCCTCCCTTCAACAAGGAACCTGAAAGTTTCTTAGAGATTATTATGCTAAACCATGAATTGATTGGTTGGGCTGTCCTTGTCTGGCATTTGATGGAGTTTTCCTTTTATTTGCTAAGTGATGGGGTAGGCTGCCAGTTTGGCCTGTGGTAAAATGTCTGAACGCTTCCTAAAACCTGCCTATTGGGCATTAATCTATGACTAACCTGTGCTAGATTCAAAGCATGTCAGTCTAAGCAAAAATGGTTACACTGAGGCAAAACGTGAACTAAGTTTATTCTAAGTTTCTCGAGGTCCCTCCTTTCAGTGGCCTCGTTGACCTCCTGCATTTTCAGATGTGGCTGCCCCACCTAGCTGCTCTGAAAAGTCTTGACAGCCAGTGTTCTAGGGCCTGAGTGGCAGGTCTGCTCTCCCAGGAGCTTGAATTTCCCAAAGGGGGTTGGAGCTGCCAGGCCTGTGCTAAGCAGAGCTGACATGAGGTGTAAGCTCTGTGATGTTCACTGGAGTTGTGGTCAGGTCGAGCTGGGAAGGCTGAGTTTCAGTAGAGACCAAGGGACCAGAGGCCAAGGGACCTGTCACCCCTCCCCCTACCACCCGGCCGGCTCTGCACACTGCCCCTACATGTGTCCTGGATTTTGATCCTTAATCTCTGTGCAGAGGGGGAGAACAGGACACAGGCTTTTGTCACTCCAGGCTTCTGAGCTCTCCTGGCACTTTCTGTCTAAACCCACAAGTGGCCGCAGGGATTCATGAAATGGTCTCAAGGCAGCAGTGCTCTCAGCAATGCAGTGTACCTGAGAGAGGGATGGTCCCCGGCCTTCCCCGGGAAGTCCAGTGCTGGGCATGAGATGATGAGAAGCCAGACTCAGGAACCTCTAGAAGGACCATTGTTAGGTTACTAGGACAGCTAACCCCAGACTGGGGTCTTCAACAACAGAGATGTAGTCTCTCCAGTTCTGGAAGTCCCAGATCCAGGTGTTGGCAGGGCCGGTTCCTTCTGAGGCTGTGAGCGGGAGTCCCAGTCTCTTCCCAGCTTCTAACAGGTTGCCGATGCTCTTCAATGCTCCCTGGCATGTAGAAGCTATGCTGACCTCTGTCTTCATCTTCACGTGACATCCTCTCTATATGTATCTGTCTACAAGTTCCCTCTCCTGATAAAGGCACCAGTCTTATGGATTTAAATCCACCCTCCTCCAATATGACTTCATCTTAACTGAAACAACTACACTTGCAATGACCCTATTTTCAAATAAAGTCACATGCGAAGCACTGGGATTAGGGGTTCCACATAGGAATTTTGAGGGTGCACAATTCAAGCTAAGACTGACTTTTAGGACTTGCCATTTCCTGTTCAAAAGGCAGCAGGACACCAAGCACGCCAGCCTGGACAACAGAGTGAGAACTTTTCTCAGACGGAAAGGAAGGCAACAGGACAGGATGGGTTTACTCTGGCTGGGCTGGTTTCAGCAGAGAGAACCGACATCAAGATGAATCGCCAGAAGAGTGAGAATGGGGTACGATGCAGACAAGCTTTCTGAGAGCAAAATGACCTCACTTTTTAAGGAGGCAACTGAGGGATTCTAGGAGGTTGAGGTGGTTGTTCTCCAAATGAGCAGCAAATTGCTCTAAAAATAGTTAAGCGCATCAGCCCCTCTTTCATTCAGACTGATTAAAGGAAGCAGGAGTTCTCTTCACAGGTTTTTTCAAGAAATGTATTATCCTTTTATTTTTTCAGCCTGGACTCGGTGACAGAGACCCTGGTGGGTGCAAGAACATGGTGAGAACAGGAAGGAACGGGGGCTTGTAATGACTCTGTCAGTGCCAAAGGCTTAGGGCTCACTGGGGAAAAAGACTTTTAATTACTTTTGGATGCTTTCAATAATTTGTTGATTTTCTTTCCCCCATAGAAAGTGAAAAATGTCCAAATTCCTGATTTGTGGGCTCTGCCTGCAGTGAGATTGGATTAGAGTTTTCAATAGGGCACACAGAGGACAAAATGGAAAAAGTCAGCAAGAGGGGAAACTTTGTGGGGAGCGAGGCAAAGGATGACTGTGTGAGGAAATGTGCCCTCCTTGACTACAAAAACTCACCGCCAATCTGAGAAGCATCTTGTGTCTTTGACATGGAACACCTGTTGGTTCCTTATGTCCCTTCTCTTTTCTGTCCTATATCAAGGGCTGGATTTAGACAGCCTTACACATTTTAGTTAATATTACCTTCCTCATCAAAACCATAGAATGGCCCATGTTTTTTCATAAAATCTTTCAGAAGATGTTCTAGATTATGTTTCTAAATTCTAGTCTATAAGCATTTATTAAGCACCTACTACTTGCAAGGCAGCCTTCTCGAGTCCTGAAGATGTGAGCATGCATGCCTTATAAGTGGATGAGTTTTCATTTAAGAAAAATGTGACTGTGGACTTCCTGGGAAGATGAGAGATAGGGAGAAGAGTGAATAGTGCCCATGAGGGTCACAGGGGAACTTGGAGGTATTAGGAAGAGTGGCCCAAGATGGACAATCTCTGGGTTGGGTTTTGAAGGGAAACAAGGGGAGGAAGAACGTCCTGAGAGCTCACTAGGATAATCCAAAGAGAGAAGAGGGAGGTGAGTGCTCCAGACAGTTAATTCTTTGGATGTGACTTAACTCAACCTTAGAGAATATTCCAGGCTGAGCAAGGTGTATCCACTTCCAAAGCACCCATCCAAGTTGACAAACAGGAGTAAGATGGCAGAAGTCATCCCGGTAAGAGCACTGTTTCTCTTTGATAAAGGGATGTGTTGACTAATCATCTTTTTATTTCTCTTTAAAAATGTCATCCCATCTTAGGTATTTTGAATGTTGTGATTACTTTTCATTCAAGCCACTCATGCAACTTTCTATCTCAGCATCATGAGAAGCTTGATGGCCACTGAGGGAGCATCACCATCTACGGGTGCCATTGTTTGAACTTTCTGTTTGTGGAAAAGGCGATGGATGCCCAGTGCCTACTAAGAAAGCCAGGCAAACATGCTCCCTTTGGGCACAGTATTAGTCCATTTTGTGCTGCTATAAAGAAATACCTGAGGCTGGGTAAGGTATAAAGAAATAAAGTTTGTTGGCTCAGGATAACCTCGCATGGTACCAGCATCTGCTTGGATTTTGGTGAGGCCTCAGGAAGCTTTTAATCATGGCAGAAGACAAGGGGAGATGGTGTGTCACATGGCAAGAGCCATAGTAAGAGAGGGAGAGAGAAGGCTCCAGACTTTTCTTGACAGCCAACTCTGGAGTGCAGTAACAGAGTTAGCACTCGCTCTTTATCATGAGGAAAGCACCAAACCATTCATGAGGGATCCGCCCCAGGACCCAATTAACTTTTTCTCTCTCTTTTTTTTTTTTGAGTTGGAGTCTCACTCTGTCACCCAGGCTGGAGTGCAGTGGCACACTCACAGCCACCCCAGTGGCGACCTGCTGGGCTTAGGGGATCCTTCCACCTCAGTCTTCCAATTAGCTGGAAATACAGGTGCGCGCTACCATGCCCAGCTAATTTATTTTTGTTTTTATTTCTTGTAGAGACAAGGTCTTGCCAAGTGCTGGTCTTGAACCCCTGAGCTCAGGCAATCCTCTAGCCTCAGTCTCCCAAAGTGTCGGGATTACTGGCTTGAGCACTGCACTTGACCCCAATTAACTTTCACCAGGCCTCACCTCCAACACTGGGGATCACATTTCAACATTAGATTTGGAGGGACAGTCATCTGAAGTATACCAGGCGCCCTCTTTCTCATTGACAACAATGGCTCAGTATAACCTCGTCTCATGTTCTGCAGAGACAGGAGGGACCAGGACTCTGCACAGCTGTCTTTTTCCTGCACTGACTCCCTCCTGGTGAGGGTGACTTTTCAGGCATCTTGCAGAGAAGATTAACTGCCACGGTAATAAAGGCACTGTATTTAATCATTTTCCTAATTAATGCATTTATTGCAGCGCCTTGCTGCTTTTCAGGCTGAACATAATGAGCAAGAAGGAAGTGAGTGTCGCAGGGATCCCACATTTCCACCTAAAGGTTAATTAACCTGGAGATTATCTGGGAGATGACACCACCCGGTGCTGGTGGAGGAGACACAAAGTCAGTGCTAAGTGCATCCGCGCTGGAGTGTAGGTCAAGGTCGCAAAGAGTGAGATCTTTGGCGGATGGCTGTAGCCTTTGAAAGAATGTTAATGTGGATATTGATTTAATTCAATGTGGAGCACATTGTGCTGGGAAGCTTCTAGTAAATGGGAAATGGAAGAAAAGAGGTGTGAGCAGGACCATACATTGAAAGGGTGTCTCTCGTCTGGATCTTAAATGGAAATAGACTTCGCGTCTGCTCACATATTGATCTGGGTTCCTATCTTCTGCCTACAGCCACGCTGAGGCAAGGGTCTCTCTTCAGATAAAGCCAATGAGAGATCTTCATGGCGATGTCCTTTGAATGAGCTGGCAGATCTTCCGCACGAGTGTGTTTGCACGTGGTATTAGTGGAGATCCAGTTTCAGATTTCAAACGGTACTGTGCCCCAGTCAACAAAAACACCCAGCAGTTTGTCAGTAGTGATGATGAAGTCAGCTTGGTCCACCTGAAAAACTCAGGAAGAGGAAGAGCTGGTACATCTCTGGGTGGGTGCTCCCAGTTGTCTAAACATTAGTTTTCATCACTATGATACATAATAAGGTTTGTAAAAGCAAAAATAACAACGCCCCCCCCGCCCCGCCCCACTTCACAACATTCAAAAAACTTCCCCTGTGTTGGAACACAACACAGCAAGTCTTTAAACATATATTTTAGCTTAAGTGCTCAGCAATTGCACTTACGAAAATGTTACATGGGAGAAATAGTCACAGATGTGCATAAATATTTGGCCACAAAGACAATCATTATGTCCAGTTTAGTAAAAAGTCAGAGAAAACTTAGCACATATTATTTGTCCAGCATCAGGAGTCTTGCCAGCTTGTGCCTCAGTTTCCTTCTTGCAATTTCAGAGAGCTGCTTTGAGGCTTAAATGAGGCGATGCCTGTGAGGCGCTAAGAACGGTGCCTGTCCCCCAGGATGCCTGCAGTGGTGTCAGCCATGATGACTGCTGTGAGATGATTGGTTACAGAGAGGGTGGCCAGCGAGGGGGCACTCAGTTGTAATTAAAGGGATGCTGACCCTTCCGCTGAATGGAAAAGTGCTCCCAGTAAATGGAAAAAGGAAATAGGTTAAGAAGCACAACATGATTCTACTTTTTTCTTTTTTTAAAATCAGGGTCTCAACATTTGTATACCTAACCCTGAATTGTAAAATCAGGGTCTCATTCTGTCGCCCAAGCTGGAGTGCAGTGGCACAATCACGGCTCACCTCAGCCTTGATCTGCTGGGCTTCATGATCCTCTCACCTCAGTCTCCTGAGTAGCTGGGACTACAGGCATGGACCACCCTGCCTGGCTAAGTTTTTGATTTATTGTAGAGATGAGGTCTTGCTCTGTTGCCCAGGCTGGTCTCCAACTCCTGAGATGGGGCTGTCTTCTCACCTTGGCCTCCCAAAGTGCTGGGATTATAGGCATGAACCACCAAGACCAGCATGATTCTATTTTTAGACTAAGATACTGTATAGGTGTGTGCATACGTATATATTACAAAAACATTTTATGTATTAAAAGTAAATACTAGAAAACTATATAATAAAAGTTAACACTGATTCTTTTTGAATATGGAAAAAAAGGCGATTTTAAATTAAGTCTTTGTGCTTTGTCCTATTTTCCAAATTTTCTACTGTGACAATACATTTTCTTTTGGTTAGAAAACATTATTAAAAATAATATCTGTTTAATTTAACTCAACATCAGATTCTGAAGTTGAGAGTTTAGGATTGAAATTGAGAGCTGCGTACTGTGAGGGAATACTGTTCATGTGTTTATATATAAACATGTAGCCTAAGGTCTAACATTATTTGTGATGTCATCAGACTGAAGACGGGAATGAGTTAGACAAAATAAGCACCTGCTGTTCAAAGACCTGGGGCCGGCGTTGGTCTCCACATGCCCAACGTTATAAACATTTGGAGCACGTTCCATCCTGCAGTGGTGGACCTCGGGACTGAGTGGCCGGACCCTTCAGGCTGACCCTGCAACCCCAGAGGGCCGTGCATGGGCCCTGGGGACGAAGGGGCCTGAGTGACATGGAACGGAAGGTGGCCCAGACCACACAATTGGTGTTTGGGAGTCCCTGAAAATGAGCTGCTGAGAGAACAGAAGTCAGGCAGCACAGAGAAATGTCAATGATGGAAAGCAAGGTATTTAGCAGCCCGTAAGAACTGCTCTTAAAGCACTGATTGGAGACTAGAAAAGTATCCTGCTAAATTTTTTTTTCCTTAAAGTTCAATCTGTAGCATTCAAGGTGCTCATAACTATTTCTTCAATTAGAGAAAAAAAAACCCTGAATGGATCCTAGAGCCTGGAAATCTGAGTGGATTTTCTCTAAACCGACCACACAGGGGAGCTTAATACACATCTGTTTGGATGAATGTAACCTGTGTATAGGGGAGTGAAGGGTGGCAACCAGTAGAAGGAGGTACAGGAAGTAGGAATTTAGCCAAATTAGCTCCCCTTTGGCTTAATCCTCATCAGCGGTAGCTCTTAAATGAAGACAGTGAAATGCGAATAGATTTTATCTCCTTTTCATTTATGCTAAATAATCACATCCTTAATTTGTGGTCACATGAACAGGAAGAGACGTGTTGGTGCAGGCAAGAGGATCAATGAGTTTGTGGAAAAATAATTTTATAAAATCTTCCTTGCAAACACGCCACCACCTTGAAATCTTCCTGCAAATTTCACTCTGAAAGAAAAGATTGGCAGGTGCAGCTCCCCAAAGCACCCATTCTTTTTTTTTTTTTTTTTAATTAAACGGGTTCCTTTTGGTTAATAAAAGGCACTGTTTTAGCCAAAGGGATTCATTGGCTCAGGAATATTTTATGCATCGAACTTTTGTTTTTCTAGCCTCTCTCAATTAGGAGAGGTTGCCCATTAGTTTAAATGTGCGTTTCTTATATCTGTAACCCCTCATAGAAGCAATAATTGTTTCCAAATTCTCTTTGGCTTGGTTTTGGGTTAAAGTAAATAGCAGTCTTTGGCCCCTTCTCAACTCTCACTGGGCTCAGTGCCCATATGGTGGTCAAAAAGTCAGAGCTCCCTTCTTGACCCAACTGTCTCCCCCTTAGTTCTGGAGAATTTTCTTCACCTTGATAATTCTTCTCAGGCATATCTTTCTTCTTCTACTCATAGTGAGGTCTTCGCCAGAGCTCTCCGTCTGTGCTTCTTGTCTTTGGAATCTAATTTCATCTAACGCAATTGACTCTCACTTGTGTGGGTGTGTATCCATCTGGGTTTCTGGCCCTGGTCTTTCTCTCCACCTCCAGGTCTGCATTTATCTCATCTAGGGGTCACTTCCATCTGGATCTCACCAGAGTATTAAACCTCATCAGTCGAAATGGAAGCCATCATTTGTTCTTCTCAACCCCACTTTTCCTCTTTCTCACCTGTTCATGTCAATGTAGTCATCCTTTAGTCCTACTGATGGTTACTAGTTATGCTCCCAATTATTATGCCCTTACTGAATGCCTATTATGATGCAGGCACTGGGCTAAGTACTTTCTGATTTTGTGCTTGCAAACATGACATTCTTTAAGCTTCTTATTTAAGCTCCAGTATAAGGGAATTCTTTTCATCAGATTTCTGATTATATTATTTTGTGATTCAGAGTTTTTATGGTTGACCATTCACTTCCAGATACCTTGGCCTCAGGTGTTAGCTATTCTTCCTCTCCCACCTCGTGTTTCCACTTACCCCAAGTTCTTGTCAAGTGGAACAACCCACTGTCTGTGCATCACCTCTGACATTTGACTTACTTGCTCTTTCTGCCTAGACCTTCTTCCATTCCACTTGTGTGTCCAAATCCTTCCGGTCAGTCAACATCACCTAAAAGCATTTCTAGAAATGACTCTGTGGCCGTCCCAACTGAGTCTTGTGTCATCCTCCATGCCATGTCCTTGGAAGCCTCAGGACGTCTAATGTTACCTGTCAACATCCATTGTGTATTGAGGAGATTATCTTATCTACTTAGAAGTCAGTTATTCAAGAGTAGAGTCTGCATCTGACTCATGTCTGCATTATTGGAGGGAGACGTTACTTTACTCGAAGATTTCTTCAATGGGTAGCACTAAGAGAAATGATTAGGTTAATAAAGGGCTTAGGTCATAAGGCCTAGTAGTTAAGTATCTCTAGGCTTCCAAGATCAGACACTGACTTACACAGAAAAATAAAAGCACAGTGGATGGTTTGAGAATATATAGTCTATTGCGAGAAAGTGTTTTTGTTAAGATGTGGTGTGTGTGCTTGTACTGTGAACCAACAAGGTCCATTGATATCTGTCAGACTCTAGATGACCACTGATAACCACTGTCTCTATGAGGTTCAAAATAAGAGAAAAATTAAAAACAAATTGATACTAGCATTTTCTCTCTGACAGCCAACTTCTCAGGGACCTTCTGTTTTAGGACTCCAAGGCTGTTCTCTGTCTCTGCCCTTGACCTTATCTGACAATGCTGAGTGTGAATCCAGACCATGACCCGGGGTCCTCCCTTGGTTGGTACCTGATTTAACAAAGAAATGTGAGAATGCAGTTCTCACTGTTGTGTATTATCTGAGAGTGCCTTTAATAATAGGATATGGGGGACTTGAGAGAACTTAATTAGCATTTGAAAGAATAAAATCTTGACATGGTGATTTAATGAGCCCAGTGAAGCTTTCGCTCTGAGCATTGTTGCAAAGATGGTGTGAACTAGAGGTGAGAGTTTGCAGCTAATCTGAATATATTCAATCAATTGAACCCTGGCTTAGCCACAAAGACAGAGATATTAATGACATGGATGGTGACATGTGTTGTGGTGATGACCACAGCCATGGAGCCAGATACTTGAGATGGCTGCAGATCCCTTACTTTGCTGTCTCATTCCCTCATCCACAAAATGGGACATTAGCATCAACCCTGGTAGGTTTTTGTGCGAATTCACAACACAACGAAATAGTATATGGTCAGTACTTAGCCCAGTACCAGGCACACAGTAGGTACTGAAGAAATAAATGTGAGGATGATGAACATAAAATAACAATGATTAGGAGAATAATAGGAGATATCAGGTTGAGAGATAATACACACCCAGTAGGTGATTAGCTGTCATTGGTGGTTGTTTAGCTGCTGCTGACTTGTTCAAAGCTGGGTTTTATGATGATTATTTTTGCAATAGAATTTTTTTAAAAAGTGAACAGAAGGAAAAGAGGGTAGAAACAGTCAGGATATAATTGCAAAAGTCTAGGCATGAGGAATAAATGTGAGCAGGTAAATGGAAACAGAAAGCAGATAAAAGTGACTTAAAAAAATCTGAAAATCAACTGAGAAAAGAATGAGAGGAAATTATCAAGGAAACTCTTTCAATTAGGAAACTGAACAAGAGGGGAAACAGGAATATTTGGAAGCAGAGTTAATTGAGGAAATGTTCAGTTCTACTTTCCACCTATGTAGTGAGACAGAATAATGCAGCATCAGTGGAGATGAACAGTAACAAGTTGGGGAAGTTAATGATTAGAAGAGACTCTGAAGCTGGATCTTCTGGTGTAGGATTTACATGAACTCAAATGCTGAAGCCAAATGAATGAGTAAGAACTGTCAGAGGGGAGAGTGAGAAGAACAGAGGCTGACAATCCCATGACAATAGCGTAGTAGAGGGAACCCGGCCGTAGATAACTATGAGAAGGGAAGTTTCATGAGTGATGCTAAAGGCTATAGAGAGAAGATGCAAAGTGAAGACGGGACAAGCCAAGGGCTGGTCCAAAGCAGAACTGAGACTGAGTTGCAGGGACATTCTCAGTGCTGTCTGTCCAGGTGCGTGAGAAGAGGGAGAGAAGAGTCAGACGGTGCCACGTTGAGGAGTGAGAGTGCAAGGCTGGAGCTGTCTGAGGTGCTGGCCTGGTCCCCAACTGCCAACTCTTTATGGGTGTTACATTTTTTGTTATGGTGAGGGTATTTTGCTTTGCTTTTGAAAGGACATAGCATGGAGTTAATATAGCCAAAGAGCAGCCATTTTGACACTGCTTGGTTGTCATGTTTTGCTAGCAGTTCACTTTAATTTACCCTCTAATCCACTAGCCAAGGACAGATGATTTCTCAAAGGTAGCTATTGATAATTGCCTTACAACCTCCTTCCAGCTTGTTTTGTAAACAGGTTAACCTATTCACATCTTCCTGACCTTCATGACACAGACCCCCATCAACATGGCAGCCATCATGTGACTTACCCACCCATCTGCCTGCCATTCATCACCTGATGTCTGTACCTGTGCTTACCCACCCCCTCTGTGATGATGTACAGCAGACCACCACCCAGTCACCTTGGGGAACTTCCTCCATTCAAGGGAAACTTTAAAAGGATTCAACTGTCACCATTGCTTTACTAAACTCTGGTATAGCTGTGTGTTCTTTGAGCTACAGCCAGATCATGTTTTCCTAAGCTTTGCCCCCCTACCTTGGTGGGGGGTGAATCTCCTCTCTTTCTCTCTAATCTGACTTCTGTGCAATTCTCTGCATCTTTCTTAGCACTGGGTCGCATACCAGTGACTCCCTAAAGGGTCTGACTTAACATTTTGCAGTTCCCTACTGAGATTTGTAACTTAAAAGTTTTGTGGTTTTGTTGCTTTTTTCTCTTCCCCTAAAATTGAGTTTTGTGACCTTGAATGGGATATCTAGGTTGTAAACTTTTTTATTAGCATGTATGGGAAAATTTCCAATACTTGGTTAATTTCCTAAGTAAGAAAGTGGGTTGCACCCCATCCCCCTTTTGAGAAAACTGAGCTCCCATAATGTTCTCAGAGTCAGTCTCCCCACTTGTGCTACACTTGAATAAAGCTTATAATGGGCATTTTTTTTAAATTTGGAGTTTATTTTGTAATTTGAGAAACAAATAACGCTGCAATTTTCATAGGTTCCCAGGTATAAGTAACTAGGACTTAAAAAGTAAATTATAAGATGTATCCTTTTTGTGAAAGCAGGGTACCCTAAAGATCAAAATGGGGCCTTTTAAAATTTAGTGTTAGTCAAGGATTTAACGAGTATACCATACTAAGACTTGGTCTTTCTCCCTCCAAGGAGTGAAATCACATCTGTCCCCAAAAGCAGCACTTTCCCCCTCTCAAGTCCAGGAGACCTCCAGGCCTGCACAGCAGTTTGGGATCTCGTGGTTTCTGCAGGTTTCTCATACTCTGTGGTTTATCTGAAGTACAAAGATGCTGAGTATTTGAAGAATAGTCAAACACAACCTAGAGTCCTAAGAACAAAAGTGAGGAGGGTAGTGGGATGCTATAGCCCACTGAAAACCCCTCTTCTCTAGATAGTTCTTAGGACTGCCCTCAAACTACTCCTATGAGGTCTCCAACTGTTAACTGTTTATAAGTATTATACATTTTGTTATGATGATGGTGGTGATGGAGCTGAGATGAAATAAACATCAGAATGGACAGCAAACCCATGGTGATCTTACCTCCCTTCAACACAACTGGGATCAAGCACAGTTTAGGAGGTGAGGTCTTCCTTAGGATGAACATACACGCTAAAAGGCTGTGTAATTGGATGGGCTGAAGTCCAGGAGGCAGAGTAAAGTTTTATTAGAGTGCTAAATGTCTATAGTACAGCCACAAGCTTCCCACCCAGTCTCCTGTGATGCATTTGGCTTGTTGAAACTGGACGAAGGGGTTGTCAAAAAAACAAAACCCAGAGCAAATATCTGATGTGGTCTTGTGGGGACAATTCTCTACTTGGCTTCCAATGGGAGAGGAGGAGCTGGAGATAGCATCCATGACAGGTTGAGATGATCAGACCACAGAAGCCATTCATGCAAACACACAGGAAAAGACCCAGAAGTGAGCAAAGGAAAGACCACATGGACATGGGTTTTCATGATCTGGGCTCCTTGGTCTTTCCACCTCATCTCCTACAAGATGCCTAGAGAGATCATGAACTCCAAACATCCCCAAACTTGAAGTACCCTAACAAGGACAGAATTTGCTCCTCCTACTCAAATGGAAATTTCCCAAGCATCTGTTTCGTTAAATTGCCACCGCAAGGGATAAATGGGTCACCAAGCTGTGCCTACATTCATTATATTTTCATCTTGCATCTTTCTAATGTGATTACTCTGCAAAGACCCAGACAGTGTCTGCGGGCAGCGTCACTGTGTCCTCTAAAATTCCTTGCGTTCTGCTTACCAGCCATATGCTGAGAAGTGACACCTTCTATCACAAGTGACATTCTCCTGTGGCACATATTTCAGTTCTGAAGACACGATGGTTGAATGGCTGCTGCAGTGTGGGCACAATGGGAGGCAACCGCCATGTCTGTCACCACACTCACTGTAGGGTGCTTTTGGATACATGAGGGGCATGCAGATGGCTGGAATCTGAGGACCAGCCAAGCAATGACCAGGTGGTGTGTCGTGACCGCTGGCCGCCTCTCAGACTTTTGGTCCTAGGAGCAGAGCGAGGTTGGAAGCAGGCAGGCAAAGCCATCTGTGGGGACCCTGCTTTCTGCTGTTTGCAAGGACAGGGCAGTTCAGTGTGAATAGGATGAGTTCTTTTCCACAGAAATCTCACTGGGTAAGAGCAGGGGGTGGATATTTTGGTCAGTAGGACTATAAGTCAGCAAATATTTCCAGTTGGGGCGCATATAAGTCTGTGAGCCTAGTGTCTTTCCTGGCTTTGGATTCTTTCCTGGTTCCATAGGCTCTGTTTCTGCCTGCTTTTTTTGGCCACAGTCCCTGGCTGCAGGTGGGACTGAATGATGCCAGTTCTTTGGGTGCACAGACTTCTGTCCAGCTCTCTCCTCAAGTTCCCGGCAGGTGGGAAGCACGCTTGTCCCAAACTTAGCTTCTGGGAGGGTCAGTTTCAGTCCTGTCCCTTCCTGGCCATGTCCCATGGGCAAATTATTTAATCCCTTCAGGTTTCTGTGTCTTCACTTATCATTTGGGAATAACGCTAGAACCCATTGGTGGTGATGTGGGGATACATGATATAGCCCACTGAGAGAAGTGAATCTCTCACTAAACCGTTAACGAAACGCTCTGCTCTTTAATTTTCTTCCATCTGCTATTCACTGTCGTACGGTCACCGTCCAATGCATGGCTGTTTTACATTTGCTTGTTTGTTTTTTTAAACCTATATAAATAAACCTCTATTACTTGGCTGTTTAATCTGACTAAATTCTTGGCAGTAGCTACCTCAAGATACCAGAAATTGTTCTCACCACCAAATAATTAACTCCTAAATGTCACCCTTAAGCAATTCAGTGCTACCATTGAAATGCAAATCCTTCTAAGAGCTTGGAGCTTTTATCTCACAGATTTTGTGTTGTTGTTGTCCTTAACCGGAGAAGCTTTAAAAAATACATTTCTATCCATTTCTGGCAAGGCTCCTTTGAACTAAAATGAAAACTCAAGTCCTATGTTACACTATCTAGGCTATTTTTTAAAGAATGCCCAACAGACTAAGGAAAGAATTTGACAACAGTGGAATTTTAAAATCAAAAGAGATTCAAGAGACACATAGGTCACTCTCCAGGAAAGGAGAACACACTTAAGGCCATAACTCATGAGCTTGCTGGCACATTGGACTCGTCTGGGGACCTCTTAAAAGTCCCCAGGCCCAGTCTGTACCCCAGACTTGTTAGCGTTTTGACATTTTATAAGGTCCAGGTGATGCTGGGGGGCGCACACTGCCAGCCAGCGCTTCAGAGGGATCTCTGCTGCTGAGCACTCCATCCTTGATGAAGGATCCAGCCGCAAGGAGCTCCCCACCTGTGAACTGATCTCAGCCCATTTGTGCTGCCGTAACAAAGTACCATAGACTGGTGGCTTATAAACAACAGAAGTTTCTCTCTCATAGTGCAGGAAGTTGGAGGTAGGTGCCAGAACAGCTGGGTTCTTGAAATGTGACCCCCAGTGTTGGAGGTGAGACCTGTACTTGATTCATGGGGGCAGATCTCCCATGAGGGCATGGTGCCCTCCCGACTGTAATGAGTATTTACTCTATCAGTTCACATGAGAGCTGATGACTTAAAAGAGGCTGACACTCTTCCCTCTCTCATTTCTGCTCTTGTCATGCGACATGCTGTCTCTCCTTGCCTTCTGCTGCGAGTGAAAGCTTCTTGAGGTCTCATCAGAAGATCAGCAGATGCCAGTGCTATACAGAACTGGGAATCAATTAAATCTTTATTCTTTATAAATTATTCAGCCTCTGGTATTTTTTTTAAGTGAGAAAGCAGGATTTATTGAGAAGACAGAAAAGCTCCCACAGTTGGAGGGGACCCCAGGGGGTTGCCCCTCTGTGTTTCTTTAGCAACACAAAACAGATTCATTGTGTTCTCACATGGCAGAAGGAAAAAGTGAGCTCTCTGATCTTTTTATTTTCAGTAAGGGCACTAATCCCATTAGTGAGAGCTCCATCCCCACCTCCTAACTATCACCAAAGGCCTCCTTCCAAATACCATCACACTGGCGATTCAATTTCAACAAGGAGGGTTTTTTGGCGGGGAGGGTACTGAGGCAGGGTAGCTAGCACAGATTAGATAAATTTCCCAGGTAGGTTTTAGGAAGGGCTCAGACATTTTTAAACTTACATTTTACTGCAGGTCAAGCTGGCAGTCTACCCCACTCCCTCAGAAAATCAAAAGAAAACCCTGTCGGATGTTAAGACTATGACAGCCTAACCTTTCAATTTATGGTTTAGCATAATAATCACGAAGAAACTTTCAGGTTCCCTAAGACCCAAGACCACCCCTTAACTAACCAAAGTCATAGAAATGATAATAAGACCACCTTGTGGCTCAGGAGTTTGCGAATGGGAAATGTCTGGCAGGTCTCCAGCAAAAGACAATGGGGTCAGAAAAAGACCACTCCCTCTTCTCTCCTCCCATCAGGAGCCCAGAGATGTCAATCTCCAGAGAGACAATTACCTAAGCTCCACCATCTTTATCATGTCAATCATTGTGAAGGTATATCAGGTCTGTTGTAATGAGCAAAAGGTACAGTTTCTCTCACCCACATCAGCTCTGGCATGTTTCTGTTTCTTTTCCTGTTTCTTTCTTTCTTTTTTTTTTTTTTGAGTTGGAGTCTCAGTCTGTCACCCAGACTGGAGTGTAGTGGTATGTGCCCGGCCATCGCAGCCTCGAACCTGCTGGGCTCTGACGATCCTTCCGCCTCAACTTTCCAAGTAGCTGGAACTACAGGCATGCACTACCATGCCTGACTGATTTTTGAATTATTGTAGAGATGAGGTCTTATCAAGTTACCCAGGTGGGTGTTGAACCCACAGACTCAGGCCATCCACTCACCTCAGCCTTCCAAAGTGCTGGGATTACAGACCCGTTTCTTTCTCTAATAAACTTTGTCTGAAAACTTTGCTGGTTGCTCTAAAATTCATTTTAGAAACAAACCAAAGAACCCACAAGTTTTGTGCCATACCCCACCCAGCAAAACAGACAAACATTTTGCCTATGACAGTTAATAAACCATAGAGGCTGCCTATGGAGAATGGGAAGACTGTAATCCGTACACGAGGTAGGACATTCCTAGGGGTTGGTCACCCAGACTCCAGCCAATGCGTATCTTGTGGAAATGCAGATTAGGAGTCGCAGATATTCTGATTTATGAAGAAAAGCTAGAATCGCACATATGTATATCCTTGATTTTACATGTGGGCAAATAATTTGAAAATTTAAAGCAAAGGAGCAAAATAATGCACTGTGCTTGTGAGTCTTGTGGTCTGTGATGCATATCTGCAGCGTGGAGCTGCTGCACTGTCTGGAGAGGAGGAAGTCTGGAGAGTGTTGTCCACAAAGGATGGAGACGAAAGATGGGGAGAGGATCAGGAGGAAGACAGAAATGGCGTTGAGAGCAGAGGCCAGGCGCCACCGACACTCTGACTTTTTTGTACTCTTGGTGGTATCTACATTTTTCTCTTCTTACCAATTAAGCCTGATTGGAAAGAGTCAGACATCTGCCCACAATCCTACCATGACCTTTTTTATCTGGCTTTGATCCCCCAGAACTAGATACACGAAGGAAATAGGAAGCTCCCCGTTCTGATCACCAGAAAGGCAGATGACTTTGGTCAGCACCGACTCTGAGGGGAAGACCTGCTGGACCATGGTTTGCACTGGGATGGGAGACAGAAGCCACAGGTCGGAATTTGCCATCATCAGTTGGTGTTGGAAAGCCCTCAGCCAGAGGGTGCTTCCTTTGACTTACCCAAAGAGGCCCCACCCCCCCTCCCCCCGCTGACCTCTGAGGGGGGCAGGGACTGAGCGTTAATGGGGTCATGTGCAAATGGGGCAAACTGGAGCAGTGTGGAGCTGGTGTTGGCTTCCTCACGGATGTCAAGATGATAGGGCTGGGATGGCAGTAGAACTCAGGAGGGTGGCCTTCCCAAGGAGAGTAGGGGAGCCCTAAGGCCAGTGTCCAAGGACCAAAGTCAGAGGAAGAGCCAGAGGGGCCATTGGGCTCTGGAGAAAGGATAACGGAGTCAGAGATGGGCAATCAGGGAGACTGGGTGAGGGGTCATCCCTGGGGCATCTTAGACATTCAGCGTTTGAAGGGAAAAGGTCAATTAATCCTCCTTCTTCCTTTTAAAGAAGATTTGGAGTCCTTTTATGAGAACGAGTTAAGTAAGAAGTGCGAAGAAAAGGGAAGATTAAAGACAAAAAAAATGGTTGAAAGAAAAAAAGCACAGAAAAGTTATCGTGTATGGGGAGATATGCCGCCAAAGGTTAAAGAGAAACGTCACCCCCGCTGCCGTGTTCCAATCTCAAGCCAAGTATCTACTTTCATGTCAGGCTGGCGTTAAAGACTGTGTCAATGGTCACCAGAAAAAATGCCAGCCAGTACCCACTAAAATAGCAACAATGTCTTTAATTTGTCTTTAATATCTTCTTCTGAAAAAACGGTTGGTAATTAAAGATTGTTTTAAGCAAAGTGAAGAACTGGCCGCTGCGTGGGGTCATTTGAACCAAAAATCAGAGAGGAAGCTCTTGCTGGGAGAGTTGCGTTGCTGCCCCTCGCTGCTTAGTGAAAGGTGGAAGCCAGGCATCAAATCGTCCTGTCCTGAAAACAGGTCACTGGTGCCCAAGTGTCCCCTGGATGTCTAGAGGCCATGCAGAGTGACATGCACTGCACACCATGGGTTTGCAGGGGTCGAGGGTCAGCCCCGGGGGCCCTGAATGTTTGGGACTGAGCCCAGATATTCAGGTGGGAAGCAAGATGGGGTCAGCTTGATCTGCCAGCGCATGCGGCTTCCCGTGTCAGCTTCTGTAAGGAGGCGATTGATAACGTGGGTGCAATCTGGCATGAGAGCTGTTTGCCAGTTCCCTTACTCCCCAAGGTCGACACTGATTCTTACCAACACATCTGAGATAAAAAGAGACTTTGTGTTCTGCGGTTAGGATTGGGACTTTGCATGCAAGAGTTAAAAAAGATGATTGGTATTTGCCATCGTGCGGGTAGTGGTAGGAAAAAATAATGACCATGAGGGGCTCAGGCTCCCCGTGACAGCTTTCCCCGGCCCTGTTCTTGTTGGCTTTTTTTTTTAATTTGGAGAATAGTGTGCAGCTGACACTAGAGCCACTGCCTTGAGCCCAGGCCATCCCAGCAGGGTAGATGCTTCATTATTGAGGGCACATTCACAACGAATGTAGACAGAGAGCGAGGCGTGAGGGGTGATTTAATAGTAAACTGACCGAGAAGGTGGAGGGTGCACGCTTGGCAGAAGGCATCCTTCAATATCTGACTGGTCTCCTTGGAAACTCATAAAGAAGGGGAATTAAACACACTTGCCCACTGCTCTGGCTATCATCCAATAAAGCTATTGGCGGATGCTTTGTTGTAGTGCCTGCTTCCCTGCAAACGATGTGCAAATAGTGAATAGGGTATTGATTGAACTGCGGTGGATTCCCTTCATCGTCTTGAGATCTGTGGACATAAGGTAGTGTCTAACGTCGTCACAGTAAGCAAAAAGACTTCCAAGGAGTGCGAGATTCCATGGGAAGAACCGGCAGGAAGCTGGACAGCAGCTCCCTGGTGTGAAGGACTGTGAGTGTGTGTGACCAGGTGTGACTTTTCAGAGATGCATGCAGCTATCGTGGCATCAACGACCTGTTGTCGACTGAGCATGGTGGCTCACACCTGTAATCGTAGCACTTTGAGAGGCCGAAGTAGGAGGGTTGCTTGAGCCCAGGAGTTTGAGACCAGCTAACCATATAACCAAACCTCATCTCTACAGAAAATCAAAAATGGTGCACACCTGTCATTTCAGCTACTCAGATGGTTGAGGTGGAATGATTGCCTGAGTCCAGGAGGTCAGGGCTGTGATGAATTGTGATTGTGCCACTGTACTCCATCCTGGATGACAGAGTGAGACCCTGAATAAACCCTCCCCCGCCACACACGCATACACACACTCACACACATACACACACACGCAAAGAAATCTGATGTCAAAAGGGGGCAGTACCACTTTCATTCCGGCCACCCCTCCTTGACTCTTACTGGGACTGTGCCTCCTCCTATCAGGCCATCCCCAGCTCAGCTCCATGTAAGACAGTGGCCGATTAAAGTGTGGTGAGTACGGGGTGACAGACATCACTAATTAACTCTGTCATCAGTTCCAACTAGAGGAAGGGAAGCCACCTATTCAGGGTTGGGCTTATGGGACTCAAACCCATCACGGGCACAGCAGCAGGAGACTTGGACTGGGGCATCTAACCTCGCTGCTTATCATCTTCCTCCTTGGCACCATGAAGACAGCAATAATTGTCATGAGTAGTTGAGGACTGACTGGGGTACTGCACTGTCTGCAAAATGGCAAGTGTGGGCTAGTTCACAGTGAATGAGAGAGGCTGCAGTTGTGCTCTGAAGTCTACAGGAAGGGGTGGTTTAATATGATGGAACACAGCTCAGGGGAGGCCGTTTGCGGGTATTTTCTCAATATCCAGGGTGTGCCAAGCACTCACCAACCTCTCAGAAGGCACAGGCACTGCTTAATGACTGTTTATGACCAGGTGGGAAGAGATGTCTAGGGGAAAAAGCATGGTATGCTGGTTTCCTAGGGAACCAGGGGCATAGAACATCAGAAATGAATTCTCTCACAGTTCTGGAGCTCAGAAGCCCTCAAACCAGTTGTCAGCTGGGTTAGACCCCCTGAGGACTGAGAGGGAGAATCTGCCCTGGGCCTCTGGCTTTCTGGTGTTGCTGGCAATTTGGGGTGCTCCTTGGCTTGTAGATGCGCCACTCCAGTCTCTGCCTCTGTTGTCACGTGGTTTTCACCTCTCTTTGTCTTCCTCGCTATCTCTTAGAAGAACACCTGTCATTGAATGTCGGGCCAGCCTGATGCAGGATGATCTCATTTGAGATTTTTGCCTTAATTGCATCTGCAAAGGCTCTTATTAGGGTCACATTCTGAGGTTTCAGGTGGGATAACTTCAGAGGAGACATCATTCAACCCACTGCATGTGGGAAGCCCTGAAGTCATGGCAGAGAAACCATGGATGGTTTCTCAGAGAGGCAGCCTCTCAGCTGAGGGGGAAGCCCAAGGCGGTTGGTGGAGATTGGAAATGAGGTGAGCAGGGTGTTTCCAGCAAGGGATACAGAGAGAGCAGAGGCCAGGAGGAGAGGAAGGATGTAGAAGTAAAGCACTGTCTGGATAAAACAGCTCCTCTCTTTTCACACACCCCCCTGGGGAATCTTAGCACAGAAGAGACCTGAGAGGTCTTATTTCTCAGCATCATGGAATTAGAGGTGGCTAGCACCTTTCAACATTTTAGAAATAAGTCTAGAATGGTGGCTTTTGCAGGCAGACCAATGAATTCATGTCTAGGCTGTGCCTGGGGAAAGTCCCTTGATCATTCTGAATCGCAATGCAACTCTTCTGCAAAAATGGTGACCTTACACTTCCTGACACATCAGGCTTGTTGGAGGAACACATGGTATAGTGAAGGAAAGATGACTGCATGTAGCAATAGCTCCACCCCATAGCAGCTTATGTTTAAAAAATTAAAACAAAGATTCTTTGCAGAAGAATGTTTCCTCCTACATACAACCTGGTCTGAAAGATTACATTTTGCATTTTTAACTCCATCCCAGGAGCCAATTTCTGAACGACTATTTAATGAACAACAGACAAAAGGGTTATACTAGTGGGTGGAGAGCCTGGTGTACACACAGGTGTGGCTCCATGTGGGAGGCGTGCTGCTGTGCCCAAGGTCTAACATGGTGATGCTGCTACTTATGGAAGGAAGAATCCCCTCAGTGTTCCTTGGAAACCCAGGCCTTGCACATTCCTTCTGTAGAATGGAATGGACCTTTGTTAGGTCTCATTTTTTCCCCATATGGTGACATTAACTGTGTCTCTTGTGTTTGTTCTGGGGTGGAATCCAGGAGTGTTCTTTTGGTCCATCTGATTTGTGCTGAGAATAGAAGGGGATGACACCAAGTTCCTGGGAGGATGGACCCTGTTTTCAAGAACAGTCCTTGCACTTGTCTGGCCTTAAATAGCCAGTGGTATAGGTTCCTCCTCCCCTAGTCACAGACCGTGGCTTTGCCGTGTTTGCATGACCCTCTCAGGAGTGGCTTTCTGAAACAGGCCATGGCAGCAAGCAAGGTGGCATCCCCAGTGAAGGCCTTCAACATTAACCGTGAAAACCACCATAAAGACTCACAAAGCTTGGGAACGTGCTGCCTGGTTTGTTCCCACTGCCTGGTTATGTGGTTGAGACCATGCTTCCCCTATTAGCTGATGCATATTTTACACTGGACAAAACATAAAATTTTACAACTTTATGATAAATGCTTTCCTGTTTGGAACTGTATTACAAAGAAGTATTTTATTTTAGAATTTCTTGGCTGGCCTTGGAACTATTTAAAAGGACAGGATTGAAGCCATGACAAGTGATGCCTCCTGCTTTGTTCTTTTTTTCTCAAGATTGCTTTAGCTATTCAGCCTGTTTTGTGATTCTACATGGATTTTAGAATTTTTTTTCTATTTCTATGACATATGCCATTGGAATTTTGATAAGGAATGCACTGAATCTGTAGATGATTTGGGGGTGGCGTGGACATTTTAACAATATTAATTTGTCTAATCCATAAGCATAAGTTATTTTTTCACTTATATGTGTCATGTATCATTTTTTTGGTCAATGTTTTATAGGTTGCAGTGTAAAGGTCTATTATCTTCTTGGTTAAACTTATTCCTGAGTATTTTATTCTTTTTGATGATATTGTAAATAGGATTGTTTTCCTGATTTCTTTTTCAGATAGTGTGACATTAGTTTATAGAAATGCAACTGAATTTTGTGTGTTGATTTTGTATCTTGCAATATTACTGAATTTATTTATTATTTCTAACAGTTTATTGGTGATTCTTTCATCTTTTTTATTTTTATTTTTTAAAGTTGTGGGGTACAAGTCAGGATTGGGTACATAAATTTAGGTACAGGTGAAGCTTTGGGCCTTCCATCGGACCTCACTTCCCTTGAGTTAGGATAAGGTACCCTTGTTGATGGTATGTGCCCTCCTCCTCTCTCCCCTGGCAATGTCTCTCTACTGCCAATCCTTTTTTTGTAGTATTATGATAGGTGTTTGGGGTCCACTCATGAGTGAGAATGCATGGTACTCAGTTTTTATTTCTGTGAAGATCACTGAGGAAGATAGACTCCAAAACCATCCAAGTTGCTGTGAAGTCCATAGTTTTGTCCTTATTTATGTCTGTGTAATATTCCATCATGTATATGTGTCACATTTTTTTTATCCAGTCCGATTTTAATGGGCAGCATGGTTGGTTCCATATTTTTGCTATAGTGAATAGTGCTGCAATAAACATGCATGTGCAGGTATCTTTTTTGTAGAATGATTTGAGTTCCTCCAGGTATACTCCCAGATGGGGAATTGCTGGGTCATATGGAAGATCAATTTCTAGCTCTTTTGGAAATTGTTACACTGTTTTCCATAGAGGTTTAATTAGTTTGCACTGCTACCAACAGTATAGAAGCGTTCCTTTTTCTCTGCATCCTCATTACCATCTATTGTTTTTTTCTTCTATTAATGATGGCCATTCTTACTGGAGTTAGGTCATCTCTCAATGTGATTTTGATTAGCATTTTTCTGATGATTCATGAGGCTGAGCATTTTCTTCATGTGTCTGTTGGCTGCTCATACATCTTCTTTTGAAAAGTGTCTATTCATGTCTTTTGCCCATTTTTTAATGGGCTCTTTGTTTTTTCTTCTTTTGGTATGTTTGAGTTCCTTGTAGATCCTGGATATTAGGCCTTTGTCAGATGTACAGTTGGCAAATTTTTTCCCATTCTATGAGCTGTCTCCCCACTCTCTTGATGGTTTCTTTTGCTTTACAGAACCTTTTCAGTTGATGAGGTCCCAAGTCATCTACGATAAACCCACAGCCAACATATTAATAAATGGACAGAAATTGGAAGAATTTCCCCTGAAAACCAGAATAAGACAAGGCTTCCCACTCTCACCCCTCCTGTTCAGCTTAGCATTGGAAATCTTAGCTAGAGCAATCAGACAAGAGAAGGATATCAGGGGTATCCAAATAGGCAAAGAGGAAGTTAAGCTATTCCTCTTGTGGACAATATGATCCTATACCTGGAAAGCCCAACGGAATCTGTCAAAAACTTTCCTGCACTGATAAAGGATTTTGGCAAAGTCTCAGGGTATAAAATCAACGTGCAAAAGACAGTCACATTTTTATACACCAACAACAAACAGGCAAAAAACCAAATAAAAAGTACAATTCCATTCACAATAACCACAAAAAAATATGAAATACCTTGGTATCTTCCTAACCAAAGAAGCAAAAGACCTTTACAATGAAAACTACAAAACACTGCTCAAAGAAGTCAAAGAAGACACAAACAAGTGGAAAAATATTCCACGCTCATGGATTGGAAGAATCAACATTACTAAGATGTCCATTAATTTCCCTGCATCCTCTCCAGCATCTGTTGTTTTTTGAGTTATTGATGATGGTCATCCTGGCTGGAGTTAGGTGTAGTTTTAATTTGCATTTCTTTGATGATTAGTGAGACTGAGTGTTTTTTAATGTGTCTGTTGACTGCTCATATGCCTTCTTTTGAGAAGTGTCTATTCATATCTTTTGCCCGCTTTTTAATAGGGCTGCTTGTTTTTTTCTTTTCAGCATGTTAGAGTTCCTTGTAGATCCTAGATGTCAGGCCTTTGTCAGATATACAGTTGGCATATATATTTTCCCAGTCTGTGGGTTGTCTTCCCACTCTCTTGATGGTTTCTTTGGCTTTGCAGAAGTTTTCAGTCTGTTGAGGTCCCGCTTGTCTATCTTATATCTTATGGCATGGGCACTTGAGGTTTTGATCAGAAATTGGTTGCCAGTTACAATTTTCATAAGAATATCTCCTGTATTTTCTAAGGTTCTTATAGTTTGAGGTTTTACATTTAGGTCTTTGATCCATTTAGAGTTGATTTTTGTATATGGTGATAAGTAAGGGTCTTGTTTTAATCTTCTGCACGTGGCCAGCTAGTTTTCCCAGCCCAATTTACTGAATAAGTTCTCCCCCCACCCCCGCCCCGGTGGTTGTTGGTAGAGGATTTGTCAAAGATGAGTTGACTGAGAAATTGAGGTTTTGCTTCTGAAAGCTCTATTCTGTTTCTTGGTCTATATGCCTGTTCTTGTACCAATACCAGGCTATTTTGATTATTACACTGTTGGTGGGAGTGAAAACTAGTGCAATTTCTTTGAAAAACAGTGTGACGATTCCTAAAAGCTCTCAAAAATGATTCTCCCAGACAACCCAGCAATCCCCTTTCTGGGTATATACCTGGGGGAACTCAAATCATACTACAAAAAAGATACCTGGTCATGCATGTTTATTGCAGCACTATTCACAATAGCAAAAACATAGAACTGTGCTGCCCATCGAAAGTAGACTGGATTTTAAAAATGTGATACATATTCATGATGGACTATTACATAGCCATAAAGAAGGACAAAATTATGAACTCCACAGCAACTTGGATGGATTTAGAGTCTGTAATACTCAGTGATCTATCACAGAAACAAAGAACTGAGTACCACGTTCTCCCTGATAAGCAGACCCTGAACAATTATCATAATACTATAAGAAAGGATTGGTAGTAGTAGGAAAATGCCAGGGGAGGGAGTGGGGGGTAGGGACACACTTCATTAATACGGGTACCTGATCTCAAACCAGGTGAAGTGAGGACCAAAATGAGGCCCAAACTTTACCTGTACAATGATCATTTGTATACCTAACCCTGAATTGTACCTCACATCTTTAAAATAATAAAAAAAAGATATCCATTCTACCTTAGGTAATCTACAGATTCAATGCAATACCCATTAAATTGCCATCATCATTCTTATCAAACCTGGAAACAACAATACAGAAATTCATATGGAAGCAAAAAAACAAAAACAAAAACAAAAACAAAAAACCAACCATTAATAGCCAAAAAATCCTCAGCAAAACAAACAAAGCAGGAGCTATCACACTTTCAGACTTTAAACTTTATCATAAGGCTATAATAATCAAAACAGCCTGGTATGGGTACAAGATCAAGTGCATAGACCAATGGAACAGAATAGAGATTCCGGAAGCAAAACCTCAATTTCTCAACTAACTCATCTTTGACAAAGTCTCCACCAATAACCACTGGGGTGAGGAGAAACTATTAAGGAAATGGTGCTGGGAAAACTGGCTGACGACATGCAGAAGAATGAAACAGGACCCCTACCTATCACCATACACAAAAATTAACTCCAAATGGATGAAAGACCTAGATGTAAAACCTCAAGCTATCTTAGAAAATGCAGGAGACACCCTTAGGGAAATTGGAATAGGCAAATAATTCCTGATCAAAACTCCAGATGCCCATACCATAAGAGATAAAAGAGTCTTTCTTCTTTTTTAATATATACAAAACTATGGTAATACAAAAGTATAGTACTGGAATAAAAACAGACACATAGATTAATGGAACAGAGTAGAGAGCCCAGAAATAAGCCGAAGCATATATGGTCAACTAATTTTCAACAAAGACACCAAGAATACACAGCGGGAAAGGCTAGACTCTTTAATAAATAGTGTTGAGAAAACTGAACATCCATAAGCAGGATGGATCCTTTTCTTTTGCCAAATATAAAAATCAACTTAAAGTGTATTAAAGACTTAAACATAAGCCTTGAAACCATAAAAATCCTTGTAGAAAGTATAGGGGAGAAACTTATTGTCATAGATCTTGGTAGTTTTTTGGATTTGACACCAAAAACACAGGCAACAGAAACAAAAACAAATGAGTGAGACTACATCAAACTGAAAAAGTTTTCGCACCATAAAGGAAACAATAAACAAAACGAAAAAGCAGCCTATGGAATAGGAGAAAATACTTGTAAACAACACAGACAATAAGGGACTAATATTCAAAATATATTTTAAAAACTCATAAAACTCACTAGCAAAAAACAAATAAACTGATTAAAAAAGAACAAAAGACATAAATAGAAAGTTTTCAAAAGAAGATATACAAATGGCTAATGGGTATGTAAAAAATGCACAATACTAATCATTAGAACAAAGCAAGTAAAAATCGCAATGGGGTATCACCTCACACCTGTCAGTCTGTCATTATCAAAAAGATGAAAGATAACAAGTGTTGGTGCGGATGTGGAGAAATGAAAACACACACTGTTGATGGGAGTGTAAATTGGTACAGTCATTATAGAAAACAGTATGAAGATTCTTTTTTTTTTTTTTTTTTTTTTTGAGTTGGAGTCTCACTCTGTTGCCCAGGCTGGAGTGCAGTGGTAAGCTCATGGCCACCGTGGCCTCGTCCTGCTGGGTTCAGGTGATCCTTCTACCTCAGCCTTCCAAGTAACTGGAACTACAGGCGCATGCCACCATGCCTGACTGATAAGATTCTTTGTCAGTAAAGTAAAAATAGAAATGCCATCTAAAATAGCAATCTCACTTCTGAGTACAAACAACCTAGGTGTTCAACAGATGAATTGATAAAGAAAATGTGGTGTGTGTGTGAAAAAAATGAAATATTATGCAGCTTTTCAAAGGAAGGAAACTCTGCCATTTCAACAGCACGGATGAAACATGAGGGCATTATTCTAAGTAAAATAAGCCAGGCAAAGAAAGACAAATACTGCATGATCTCATTTATATGTGGGATCTTAAAAAAAAAAAAAAGTAGAACTAAGTAACAGAATAAAACAGTGGTTACCAGGGACTAGAATGTGGAGGAAAAAGAGATGTTGATCAAAGGGTGCAAACTTCAGTTATTAAATGGATAAGTACTAGCGACTTGAAATAGATCATAGCGACCATAGTTCATCAGAATGTATTGTATACTTGAAATTTAGCAAACAAATAGATCTCAAGTGTTCTCAGCACACAAAAAAGTGATAGCTGTCTGAAGTGCTGGAGATGTTAATAAAAACAAACAAACAAACAAAAAACCAGCAGTGAGAATCATTCTTTTTTTTTTTTTG
The DNA here is from genome assembly GCA_963574415.1 of Tarsius wallacei. Taxonomy (NCBI): domain Eukaryota; kingdom Metazoa; phylum Chordata; class Mammalia; order Primates; family Tarsiidae; genus Tarsius; species Tarsius wallacei. The sequence goes on along the minus strand of CAUYQG010079199.1, from coordinate 32,705 downwards.
AGTTGAAGTCTCACTCTCGTCGCCCAGGCTGGAGTGCAGTGGCACGCTCACAGCCACCGCAGCCTCAACCTGCTGGGCTTAGGAGATCCTTCCACCATAGCCTTCCAAGTAGCTGGAACTACAGACGTGCACCACCATGCCTGGCTAGTTTTTTTGTGTGATTTATTATAGAGACAAGGTCTCACTGAGATACCCAGACCAGGCTCAGGCAATCCTCTCATCTCGGTCTCCCAAAGTGCTGGGACAACAGGCTGAGCCACCGTACCCAGCCGAGAATTATTCTTTACAAGGGTTTGCCTAAAAGCTGGCATCCCCCCAGTGCTCCTAGAGATGTGTGTTACCTGCCTTTGTTCTATTACTGACTGGGAGCACCATGTGTCATGGCTTGTTCTATTAAATTTCCATGGACCCTTTAGAAAATTCTGATGTTGCTTTGTACTTTTCAAGGTCTATGAAGACTAATGCTGTGATTATTTTTAATCCTGTCATTTTCTGAATATAGAAGCCTTTTTAATATTATAGAAAACACATTCTTTTTCTCTAATACAAAAACTCAAAACCAATAAATAATACTCAGATTAAAATAGCCATGCATTGGAAATAGCTATCAAAAACATTTTATATACGTCATGAGTCCAAAAATAAATCATTATAAAACTTGAGAAATTTGGAATAAAATTATAATAGAAATGTTATATACTAAAACTTCATTGATTCAGTTTAAGATATTCCTATAGGAAACGTTATTGTCGCAAACCTATATATGATACAAGAAGAAAAATGAAAAATTAATGAACCAAACATTGATTTCAAATTAGAGAAAAGAAATAGTGGAACAAACTAAATGGAGGAAATAATAAAAATAAGACAAGAAATTAATGAGACATACAAAAATACCCTTAGAAAAGGGAACTAGCAATTATGAAATGCTAGTGCTTTGTAAAGAACATTTGCAACACTGGCTAATTTCAGACAAAGACAATCAAAGACAGATATAAAGTAAACTGGAATAAAAATGGAGACAGAGATGGAGATGGAATAGAACTTAAAAATTATAAGGCAATATCAAGAAAAAATTTTGTGAATGGCAATCTTTGAAAATAAATTTCTATAGTTGACACAAGAAAAAACAAAACCTATACAAGCTCTAAATTTAATTTTCAAAACTACCTACAAAAGGTGTACCAAAGAATGATGCCTTTATTGGCAACGTTACCAAACTTTTGCAAATTAGAAAATTCCTGTTATGTACAAATTGTTCCAGAAAAACCAAAAAGCAGGAATACATCTCAACTTCTTTAATGAGGCTAGGATAATACTTTAAACTAGACAAGGACAGAGTTGGCAAGGAAAGTAAAAGGCAGCAAGGGTCATAGATGGAAACATCTTCAATAATGCAAGCGAAACAAACTCAGTAATGAGTAAATTTAAATGATAAATATCACAAATACATCAAATATTTAAAAATACATATATGTACACACATATATTACTTGGTAAAATGCATTTAGATACATAGTATACATGTGTATGTATAGAGATAGACATATAGATACATATGTATCCTCAGTAGAGGATATTACAGAAGAATTGTAAACTTTAGAAAATTGTGACTATACTTGTATAAATTATTCTGTTTTGAAACAATCTAAATTTCTACCAGTAAGGAAATTGCTGAAGAAATGGAAACATGAGGGAATTTGAATGGAATAGTTAAGATGAATAAATTATAGTCACATAGCTTTACATGAATTTATCTAAAAAAGAATTTAAAAATTGTTTTCTGTCCTATTGAAATGGAACAACATGTTGCAAAGGAGAACATTCTAAATATTTTGCTGTTCATGTAAATTTAATGTCACACAAACCACTCTATTATTTATGTATATAAATATATATGAAAACATTTGAATGCTAGGAATGGTAAACATAAATTTCAGAAAATAATGACTTTTGTGCATGAGATCAGAGAGGAGATATAAAAGTGGGTATTAAATATGTTGCTTTTAAAAAATCGGAGTAATTATGGTAGCTAGTTGACTTTTCAGTGTTTTGTAAAAGCGTAATGTCTGAGTGGGTGTTTGTTATCCTTTTTTCTGATTTTGTATACTGATATTTCAATATTTAATAAAGAGAATTATTAAAAGTTCACACACGTTTGGGTTAACTTTACTCTACTTTTGTAAAAGGGTAGTCATTGAGCTGTTTGACTAACATGATTATTGGTCATGTTGGTTGTTGTTGAGTATAAAAAATTGGAAAAAAGTGGGTCTGCAATGGCTTCAACCAGTTGTGTCAATACCACATCGCATCCCTCATCCCAGACCTGGGGTACAGTAGATGGACCATTAGGGTCCTTGGGTAATGGCTTCATGGACTCTACTGGTCTTGGGTAGAACATGACTTTACTTGGGATGGACAGTGCATATCCTGTGTATCTTGTACTCCTTCCCTTCTTCCCTTACCTTTAAATTATAACCTCAGAAAAGTCTAGATTAAAGTCAGAGGTTTTAGGTTTTTGTCCCAACCCTTCTTCACTTTCAAAACTGGAATCCTGCTCCATCTCTGGGCACACTCATGATGTTTCTGCGAAGACCTTGAGGCATGCAAGGCCATTCAGGGGTGGGGTTGGCCTTGGAGGCCACAGGCTGCAGGGCCTGTTAAGAGTTCCTCTCTTAAATTAATTGCTGTGTTGTCATTGTTTTCTGTTTCATTGGTTGTTATCTGAGTACCCCAACCCAGCCCTCATGGTTGTTAATTTGTGTAAAGTGAAAACAGATATATGAATATGTGAACACAAAAAAGTCCTAGCTTTTGGGAAAAAAGTTCTGCTAAGATTTCCATGTTTCTAAACCATAAGCAAAGCTATATAATTGACAAATTGTCACAGTTATGGTTGATAAGAGAAAAACTATATTAAAAATGTAATTTAAATATTTCTTTGCGGGTTTTGATGACAGGTTTCTGGAGATCATGAAGAAAATAATCTTGTCAGTAAAAAATCTGAGACATTTTTCTTTTGAGAAGATGGACCAAAATATACTCCACACCCCGAATAGCAAGTGACAGCAGGAATGAACTGAAACAATTTGTTTAGACTCTAGGGTAATTAGGAAGCCATTTATTGATGACTCAGTATTATGTGTAGGTAGACATTGATTTTTTTTTTAAATAACGCAATTATATCATGCCAGTAACTTTGTCATCTCACTTGTTCAGAATGCCATTAGTATTCCTTTTACTCTTGTGTACTGTATGTGGCCATAGTTCCTAATTGTATTAGCCCCATTAAAATGTTAAGATGAGTTGTAAAAGCCAACTGTAAAATCAAGTGTGTTTTTCTTTTTATGGAAATAGTAATAACGAAATGTGGATTTGCCCAATACCCAGGTTACTTTGGTTTGCTTAAGTTCAAAGTTACAAACAGGTATGTGAGAGCTCATGACTTCTTGAGGGAGTGATTTGCAGGGAGAACTGGAAAGAAGAGAGTGAAGAAGAACGCAGAAAAGAAAAGCACCCATCAAATGTGTGGTCACAGGCGAAGTCCAGCTGTAGTCTGATCTCAGAGAGGAGACTCTGGGTAGAAATCAGCTATGGAGTTGTACCCCACTGAATCACGGGGACCAGATTCTGTTCTCTTGTATCAATCACTCATCAGAGGTGGGCCACACTTGTCTAGGGATTGTGTAACTTCTTCCGTGATGCAGTTCAAATTAGCCAAGGACAGTTCTTTAGAGACCGAGGGTAGCTGTGACCTAACAGCCACCACACACAACAGCTAGGGGTGGAGTGCAGCCTAGTAAAGACAAACCAGGCGGGGCACCACAGTGTCTATGACACTGTATCCCACACAGAGCTCAAGACCACTAATATCTCACATTGACTTCATACTGCATGTGATTTCATGCTCACAAGTCTTGGGGAAACTTATACTCATCACTGTCACAGATGCCTGAGGCCATAACTGAAAATGTTTCTCTCCTCTACAGTCCACACTAAATTCCTCTCACTCTTTTTTTCTTTTTGAGTTGCAGTCTTACTCCGTCACCCAGGCTGGAGCGCAGTAGCACGCTCACAGCTATTCCAGCATCAGCCTGCTGGGCTCCGACCATCCTTCCACCTCAGCCTTCCAAGTGGCCAGAACTACAGGTGTGCACTACCATGCCTGGCTCATTTTTATTTATTGTAGGGATGAGGTCTTTTCAAGTTGCCAGGGCTGGTCTTGAACCTGTGGGCTCAGGCTATCCACTCACCTTGGCCTCCCAAAGTGTTGGGATTACAGGCTGAGCCACTGAGCCTGGCCTCTTCTCACTCTTAACAAATGCTTTGGACGGGCTAGGGAGTTTGCCTGGTGGGTTGACTCAACTCTCACCCTTGATGGGTCTGAAACCCCGGTGACCAAACCTTTATCAGGCTCTGGTTTCTGTGTTTTTCTATTGTTGTTGAAACTGGACATTGGACACCAACTGACACCCAAGTGGATTACCTATTATGTAGCAGGAGAGCTACAGAGACCTCATAGCAGTCAGGGGGATTAGCCCTGCCAGGGAAGTAGTTACTTCTGTGCCTGCTAATTCTCTAGCACAAGGAACCCAACAGGATCAAGCAACAGCCACTGCTTCACATTTTGAAGGATTCTTACAATGTTTCCTCTTGGTAGAGGAGCCTCTGGACACATTGGTCAAAGAGTCAAAAATTGTGGAAATCAGAAATATCAATCCCCCTAGTGTGTCACTGGGAGTGGTAGAGAGTGGGGCCACTCCTAATATTCCCCTTGTTTTCCAGACTCAGCAATTGCACCTTTGAGGACAAGACACTACATAAAGACCACTGGGTAAATGAAAATATCCCAAATGGTTCACAGGGCATTATCTCTGGGCTGGAACCTCAACTACACCTTCAAGAGACTGTGTTGTGTCATTATTACATCAGGCTTCTGGCTTCTGGTGTTGATACGTGGTGGAATCCATGGATCCATGGTACTATTCCCATGTCCACAATTCCTTTACCATGGGGGAGTTGCTTGGCCTGGGATGATGTTACCCAGGATCTCATGTCAACCAATCAGCTTCTTCGTAAGTTTTTGGTTATGGTGCTGACTGAGGCCTGTGGGCAGGAAAGGCAAACACACCCCAGTATGTTTCAAGCCCCATCAGCATGAATTGTTCTCTATCCAAGATGACAGTGTATAACATAACAAACTTTCCCCCAAATGGTGGGTTGGTCTTCAAGGAAGGGTGCATATCAGACTTGGAATAAGTCTGCATGGCTGACACATTAGACATTTAACAATGGAAATAGCTAGATTGGCCTTAGTGAGAATGTGCTTATGCACTTGAGTCTAACCCTAACCCTAACCCCTAACCCTAACCCTAACCCTAACCCTAGGGTTAGTCACCAACAAGACAACATGGTTGTTCCATTCTTGACACTGTAACTCAAGCACCAGGTGCCCAGAGCACAGGCTGACTGCCATCACCTAGGTGGGTCATTCTGCCCATTGACTGTGTAAGACTTCTTCCTTAGCAGATGTGGAGTAAAATGATTTTACATTTTCTCCTATACTCGTAGATCCTCACACATCTCTTTCTGACACTTAAATTCCCCATCTTTGGATATTTCTTCTTCTAGGACCCTGGCAAACCAGTTAAACCATTTGCCAATACCCATTAGTTTATATCTATCTCTACCTTGGGTCATTCTTTCAATCAAGTCCTGTGCCTGGTCTAGCTCTATTTGTTCTCTGGCTTAGAAAATAGGTATCTCTTGAAATGATGTCCAGAAGGCCATCTCACTCTCACATATTGCTTAAGTGACTGATTGTTCTTAGACTGTCATTTCCTCTTATCAAAGTATCATTGGCACTAATTGCTACCCAATTCCGTAGTCTTCATAACTGTTATATCTCCTTTATCTCCTCAGTGCCAAAGATCTTGCACAAATCAGAACAGACCTCTCTACGTGAATCTCATCTCATTTCACACAGGTCACAGTCTTAGCAGTTTTACTTCTTCTACAAGTCAGGGACCACCAGTACCCATGTACCAACAGTGATGAGGTCATTGCTGTCAATAGGATGGACAGTGATCACACATCAAAATCCAGTTCTTAGAGTCTGCTTCCTAGGTTCAATTCTAGTGCCAACTGTTGTAAGTCAAGTTCCCAAGAAGCAGAGTCTGAGACAGGGATTCAGGTACACATGACTATAGAGGCTACATGCCTCAGGGAAAATTTGCAAAAGACAAAGTTGACCCAAGACAGGGGAGGAGGAAGCAAAACAAGAGTGTGGTCATACAGAAATCTTCCTTTGGTGGCTTAGTCCGTGAGGACTGCTGTAACAAAATACCACACACTGGGTGGCTTGTAAACAACTGAAATGTATTTCCCATAGTCCTGGGGTTTGGAAGTTGAAGATCAAGTTGCTGGCAGATTTTGTGTCTGGCAAGGGCCTGCTCCCTAATTCATAGATGGCCATTTTTTTCCTCTACAGTAATCCCACATTGCAGAAAGGGCAAAGGATTTTTCTAGGGTCTCTTTTATAAGGGCACTAATTTCATTCATGAAAGTATCACCCTTATACCTTAATCACATTCCAAGGGCTCCAGCCCCTAACACCATTACAGTGGGGATTAGGTTTCAATATATAAATTTGGGGGGAACACAAGCATTCAGTAAGTGGTTCTTGGTTCTTGTGGAGGGGGCTCTAGAACGTGTGGGCCACTGGATTGGGGGCCCTAATTTTCTAGATGAGGAGCTATTAGCAGCCAACACTTACAGTAGCTGATGGGTGGGTGCCAGCCTGGTAGAGGGGATCTGGGTGAGATACCATAGTATCTACTATACCCACGTTGTTTGGGTTCAAATTCCAATTCCACCACTTACTGACTGTGTGAGTCGGACAAACTAATTTATTTCTGTCTAATCTATAAACTGACACATAATAAACTCTCAATAATATTAGCTTTTATTATTATTATTTGTGTTGGTATTGTTGGTCTTTGCTATTTATTTGATAGGGATTTTCAAAATGCTGAGTATGAATCAATCTTTTTTGATAAAAAATATAAAGTGTTTATATGTACTGTTGAATATTTAAAGGCACGACTAATAGCAACAAGGCCAGTTCCCAAATGCCCCATATCCATTTGTTCTTATAAAATGATACAATTGCTCAATACTCATGCTGAGTGAAATAATTAATAGCCTGTTGAATGAAATGTCTCATTAGCAAAACATAGAAGATAAACATGAGAACCAGCAGCTCTGGTTTATGGGTCAGGAGAGCTTGGTTCCATGCCTAGACCCATTCCTGGCTCACTGTAAGACCTTGGGGAGATGACAGCCACCTCCAGTCCCTAGTGGGTTTCATACTGAATGGTGACAGGGAGGGAACTGACATCTATGAGGATTATCTTGAACTGGTGCTGGTCAGTTGTGGGAAACAGAAACTCATTTAAACAGGCTCTAGAAAGGAGAGATTATTTTATTTTTACTGAGTCCATCAAATCCAAAGAATGGCACCCCCAGGAAGTTGGAAGTCAAGTTATCTCCAGGATTTTACCATCAAGCAAGTCTGTTATAGTTCTTTGGAAACATAATTCAAGTTCTCACTCTCTCAGGCTTTTTGTCTCTTAGTTCAGTTCAGATCCTCAATAAACAGAATATGATTGACAGCTTCCCAGTCAAGGTCATGGCTCATCAAGATGCTTGGGCCTGCCCAGGTCCAATCCACTGCAGTTGGGAGAAGGCTCATGTGGTGAGCTGGGATGGGAACTAGAATGAGAAGTTGAGCATAGTGAGGAAAACGTTTGTTAACAGCTCTGTTTCGAGGATGTGCCACATGCCAGTTATTGGGCTACCTGCTTTCTTTCTGATGACCTCGCTGATGGATATGATGACCTCACTTATAGACATGGAGACTGAGAGAGATCAGGTTAATTCACAGCACTGCAATTGGCAAGGCAAACCTGGAATGACCCTGCCTTATTTCTTGCAGGGTCTACGGATGAGGGAGATTCTGCCCAACATAGCTCTTTTAAGATTTATCAATGCTAGGTTTTCTTTAAAGTGGGTAGAAATGATTGATTCCCATGCTGCGATGGTAGGTCGTCATCACTCCAGTTTGTGTGAGCAAGGGTTTCTTTTGTGTGCCTCAGAAGTTGGCGGTTAGTCCATTTTGTGTTGCTATGAAGGAATACCTGAGACTAGGTGAGTTATAAAGAGAGAAGGTTCATTTTGTCTCTGAGTTTTGCATGTGCTGGCATCTGCTCAGCTTCTGGTGAGACCTCAGGAAGCGTTAGATCATTTCTGGGGAAAGACACACAAGGCTGGCATGCCACATGGTGAGAGTGGAAGCAAGAAAGAGAGGAGGAGGGACCAGACTCTTTTAAACAAACAGCTCTAGTGTGAACTCACTCATTAACTTACTTGTTAACCGTGACAGCAAAAACGGCATAAAGCCATTCATGAAAGATCCACCCCCACGATTTTTCTAGTCACCTCTCACAGGCCCCCTATTCAACAGTGGGGACCATGTTTCAGCATGAGATCTGGGGGGACACGAATCCAAATTACATCACTTCCCTTCTGGCTATGAGTCCTTGTCCACTTCCAGAGTACACAGAGACAGCGCCCCAAGTCTCTCCTAATCCCAAGTTTCCTTCTTGGTTTCCCAGGCAATCTCCCATGCATCCAGGAAGTAGTTCTTCCAGCTTTAACCTGGGGAAAGCCAGAACCTGGCAGTTTGAGGACCAGGAAGTGGCGCAGATGTTCAACATGTCTTGAATTAATGGCTCCGTGGGCAGCCCCATGGCCGCTCATTACTTTCCCAACTCATGATGCCTCAGACCATGTGGTTATTCTGGAATACTGCTGAGAAGCCTCTATTTTTTTAATGTGTATGTATTGTGTAGGGGACTCTTTAGTTCTGTTGGTTTTCTCTGTCAATATCATTACAATTGACTTCTAGCTTCCAGAGGTCCCTCAAGATTCTGGTCTTCCAATGGGATCATTTTATTTTCCTTTACTATTAGCCATTTATTCTTTTGCTATATCTTCTTCAATTGTTAGGATTTCAGTAGAGGTAGAGGTAGGTGTGTGTGCTCAGCTGTTTTGAGGAGGAAGCCCTGGACGTTGGTCTACATTATTGATACGTGCAGGAAACAATGCAGGAAGTTCCACTTTGACATCCACCAACTCTCCTGTGTGTGTGTGCTGCATTGTCATCGTAACAGAGGTTTTAGGGTTTCTTGGTTTTGGCCTTAGGGGTTGGCGGTTTCCGTCCCTTTCATGATACTTTCTCTAACAGGGGAGCATCATAGGCACAGCCTCTGCAGAAACGCGACATGAATTTTTGATGGTTGCTCTTTTCTTTTCATCTTTTATTAATCAATCTGTCTCTGATTAATAATAGTTTCAAGAAGAAAGGGAGATTCTGCAGCAGAAAAAAATGACAAGAAAACACAATTTCTCTTTTCTTTCCAAGAACCCTGTACATGTTGAGTGCCATGTTCATTTGGGTAGTATTCTCCAAATGAGGAACTCATTGATGCATTGGCATGTGACCGAGAAAGAGATATTAGACAGTAGAAGGTAAGTATTGTGTCTTTAAGTCAATAGTAAATTTTATCATGAGTCAATAGTGTAAGTGCTAAAAAAACTCAAATGAGATCTCTAACAGCAGCAAGTGAAGAAATGTACTTAAGACATCTCACTCAGTTTTGGGTACTGCACTTGTGTTTTGTTATTTTATCTGCAATTATTGTAAGGTCAGTAGCTCATAATAACCCCATCAATAGAGTCTCACTATTGTCTCTTGAAGGTTCTCTATTGCCATCACAAACTGTCTCTCCTTTCAAAATGAACCACTTCCTTGAGTTTTTATAACAATCAGCTTCTTGAGTCCAGGAGGTGGAGGCTGCAGTGAGCTGTGATGTTGCCACTGCATGCCAGTTGATGAGTCATGTGCATATCTAGGCACTGAAGGTTTTTTAAAAAGTATATTTTATTAATTTATTTTTTGGAGTCAAGGTCTTACTCTGTCTCCCAGGCTGGAGGGCAGTGGCGCGATCATGGCTTACTGCAGCCTCAACCTCCTGAGCTCAAGTGATCCTCCCACCTCAGCCTTCTGAGTAGCTGAGACTACTTGCAACATCATACCCAGCTCATTTATTTATTCTTTGTAGCAAAGAAGTCTCACTGTGTTGCACAGGCTGGTCTTGAACTCCTGGGCTCAAATGATCTTCCTGCCTTGGCCTCCCAAAATGCTGGGATTGCAGGTGAGAGCCACTGTACCTGGCCTAAAATAATGTATTTTAAATTTCTCTTAATCACAGGCTTCCCCACCATCTGTTTTATTTCCTTACAGTGGATGTGGATGTTGAGGATTGCACTCTCTTGTTGCAGTCCGGCATGTTCCTCTGTCCTTTGTATTTCCTGCAAATTGGCAGCTGAGTCCTCAGATTCTATGAGACTCAATTCTAGGCCTCTAGCAGGCAGAATAAGAGGCCCCAAACATATCCACATCCCTGACACCTGCAAGTGTTGCTTTATATGACAAAAGGGATTCTGCAGATATGATTAAATTGAGGATCTTCAGATTGGGGAGAGTATCCTGGATTATTCAGCTGCACCCAATATAGTCACAATTCTGGAGGTGGAGTCAGAGACAAAGAAGGGGAAGTGAGAACCAAGTAAAAGGCCAGAGTCAGTCAGGTAGCACAGGCATGTGGGCAGCCTCTGGGAGCAGGAAAAGGCAAGGACACAGGTTTTCTTCTAGAGCCTCCAGAAAGGAGCACAGCTCTGCTGCCACCTTGATTTTTGCCCTAGAAGGCCGGGTACAGTGGCTTACACCTGTAGTCCCAGCTACTCAGGAGGCTGAGGCAGGAGGATCACCTGAGCCCAGGAGGTCGATGCTACAGTAGCCGTGATCATGCCATTGCACTCCAGTCGGGTGACAGAGTGAGACTCTGACTCAAAAAAAAAAAAAAGGAAAAGAAAAAGGAAACACCCATTTCAGACTTCTAGCCTTCAGAACTATAAGGAAACAAAGCATGTTTTTTTTAAGTCACGAAGTCTACAACAGTGTGCTGCACCAGCAGCAGGAAACTAACCAATCTCTTTGACCAGGGCAGAGATGGTATGTGCTCTTTTAGCAGGATGAATGTCTTGTCTCTCTTTTTGTGCTGTTAGCTGAGGTTGATGCATAATGCCTAGATCTACTAATTCACTGGAGTTGCAAAAAGGCAGTGCTGTCCTTCTTTCATTTCTTGTATAGTTATTAGCTAGAATATTCTACAAAGAGATGTTTCTACATGGTTCCACTAACACAGGATGGGCAGGATACATTCTCACTCTCTCCCCTTACCAGGTCTTAAGACAATGAACTAATTTCCTTCCAGCCTCTGCAGGTGACCAAGTCATGTTTGTTTGTTTGTTTGTTTGTTTATTATCGAGCCAGAGTCTCACTCTATGGCCCAGGCTGGAGTGCTGCGGCATGCTCATGGTTACTGCAACCCTGACCTGTTGAGTCAAGCAAGGCGATGCTTCCGCTTCAGCCTTCCAAGTAGTTGGAACTACAGGTACGCACCAACATCCTCGGCTAATTGATTGTATGGAAGAGTTCTCGTCAAGTTGCCCAGGCTGATCTTGAACCCCTAGGTTCAGACAATGCCTCTACCTCCCAAAGTGTGAGTCACTGCGCTTGGTTATGTTTTTTAGATGCAGGATTTAGTGATGGCTCTGTCCATTTCAACCATGACCCTTACAGAAGATCAAATGGTTCCTTTTTTGGTCAGTGGAAGAATCTCAAGCTCGTGCTGAATCCCTTTGACGCATCTCTAACAGTCATAGATTCTGGAAAGTTATTGCTCTCTACAGTGGCAAAAGTTTTCAGCCTCATCTTGTAGGTTTTCTGTCCCAGATCAGAAATCTATAATTTTTCCAATAGGTCTTGCTTTCTTTTAGAGGGAAATGAGATTTCGAAGCTATTGCTGAGGCGCTGAGTGATGACAAAGCGAATTTACCCAGGATTCTGGTGTATTCTCACACACAATGTAATTGATTAAATACGAAAAAAAAGACTTGTCAGATTTTATGTCTTAGAAAAATAATGACTAGCAATTAATTTAATAAAAACAAAATGAAGTTCAATTTCTATTTATCTAAAGAATATTAGATCAATTTATATTTCTGAGTTAATAGGATCTAGTCAATTTTTTTAATAGTATGGTTTTGATATTCAATATACACCACTGAGTGTTAGAAACTAAGGAAAGTATGTCTTCTTGATCCTGGATTTGCAACAATTTTCTAATAAACATTTCTGTCTTATTAAAATATCCTGCCTGCTGACGAATATTTTACTTCTCTAAAGCAAGTTTAACTACATAAATCCCTACTCTAAATGTCGAACTCCCTGTCTTTCACATTCGTTCACATCTAAATCTCTTAGTCTTGCATTCAGATGGCACCTTCCATACTTCCCAGAATTCTCTCTTTGTTGTTACCTGATGTTGGTGCTGATGACATATGGAGACTTAAAACCACTTCTTATTATCTGGGTAATCCTGGCCAGTGTTCTGACCTGAGTCTCCCTTTCCCTCTGGGCATCACATTACTCTTGCAGAGGGCAGGACTGGCATGAGGGTTCAAGAATGGAAAGTGCATCGGGCACAGGTATTAGCACAGAGGAGGTATGAACTGATGTGTCTTCCACCATCCCAGTTACGCTCACATACCCAGAATCTCCTCCAAACCTCCGTCGATCAAGACATTGTCCTTTGCTCAAGTCAAGGCAAATCTCCTCTGCTTCACAGGCAGGTGCTGTTCACTCTAGTCAGAAGGACCTGCCAGGTCACACACATGTGTTAGTCTATTCCCTGTGCCAGGATATAGCACATTATGACTTAACACTGTGTGCTAAATGATGCTGTCATCCACAGACTCCTGTCCTCAATTTGACTGAAATTTTCTTTGAGGAGAAAAAAATTTGCATTTGCCGAGGGTCCACCATGGAGTTGATATCATGCCTAATGCTCTTCAGACATAGTGAGCATAGAGGGTGGTGAAGTGAGATGGACAGTGAGCACAAACATGTGTGTGTATACACACACACACACACACACACACACACACACACACGATTTTCAAGACTCTTGAGTGTGTTGGAGAAGCTACTGTGATTTAAGAGACAGACTTGGGGGGACTTATTTAGTTGGTCAGGGGCACTCCCTCTGAGGATACTTGAATGCTGAGGATGAGGGAGGCACAGGCAGGAGCTGGAGCGGAGCCTTCCAAGCAGAGGAACAGAGGCATCAGCAAAGGCCCTGGAGCAGGAAGGAGTTTGGAGGGGAGTGGGAAGGGAACCTGTGTGGCTGCTGTATGAGAATGAGTGGAAAAACGGGCACTTCCTGAGGGCCTGGAGCCTTGGGAAAGCCTGTGGACTTGATTCTGAATGGAATAGAGCTCAGGGGAAGGCAGGAAGCAGGAAGTCCTTTGCTGCTGTGTGGCCATGTGATAAGGGAGACCAGGAAGAAGGCGGGGGTAGTGGCCTGGGTTGTTGTTATGGCACCTGGAACAGTTGTGCTGTGGTGTTGATGCCGAGTGATGGGTTTCAGGATACTGGCCTTGGGTTTGGTGTGTGCATGTGGGTGAATGACACTGTTCACTGAGATGGAAGTCTTTTTTATTCCTTTTTTTTTCACCTTTAAACTTTTTATTTTAAAATTGGGGGTACAATTCAGGGTTAGGGATACAAATATTCATTGTGCAGGTACCCTTGTTGATGAGGTGTGCCCCCGCTTCCCCAGGCAATTTCCCACTACTGCCAATCCCATCTCCCTATACTCCACGCCCCCGCAGTTTCCCGCTACTGTCAGTCCTTTTCTTACAGTATTACAATAGTTGTTCGAGGTCCACTTATGAGTGAAACTCAGTTCTTTGTTTCTGTGAAAGATAACTCAGTATTATAGACTCTAATTCCATCCAGGTTGCTGCAAAGTTCATGATTTTGTTCTTCTCTATGACTGCGTAATATTCCATTGTGTATACGTAACACATTTTAAAAATTCAGTCCTCTTTTTATAGGCAGCATGGTTGGTTCTGTGTTCTTGCAGGTATCTTTTTTATAGAGTAATATGAGTTCTTCTGGGTATATTCCCAGTAGCAGGACTGCGGGGTCATATGGAAGGTCAATTTTTAGAACTTTTAGGAATTGCCACACTGTTTTCCACAGAGGCTGTACTAGTTTATACTCCCACCAACAGTGTAGAACTGTTCCCTTTTCACCACACCCTTTCTGGCATCTGTTATTTTTTGAGTTATTGATGATGGCCATTCTGACTGGAGTTAGGTGGTATCTCAGTGTAGTTTTAATTTGCATTTCTTTGATGACTAATGAGACTGAACATTTTTCATGTATCTGTTGTTTGCTCATATGTCTTCTTTTGAGAAGTGTCTATTCATACTTTTTGCCCACTTTGTAATGGGGCTGTTTGTTTTTTTCTTTTCAGCACATTTGAGTTCTTTGTAGATCCTAGATGTTAGGTCTTTGTCAGACATAGAGTTGGCAAATATTTTTTTCCCAGTCTGTGGGCTGTCTTCCTGCTCTCTTGATGCTTTCTTTGGCTTACAGAAGATTTTCAGTTATCTCTTATGGCATGGGCACTTAGGTTTTTGATTAGGAATTGGTTTCCAGTTCCAATTTCCATAAGAGTGTCTCCTGCATTTTCTAAGGTTCTTATAGTTTGAGGTTTTACATTTAGGTCTCTGATTCATTTAGAGTTGATTTTTGTGTATGGGGATATGTAGGGGTCCTGTTTCAATCTTCTGCATGTGGTCAGCAAGTTTTTCCAGCACCATTTACTGAATAGGTTCATGTCTCCCCAGTGGTTGGTGGTGGAGACTTTGTCAAAGATGAGTTGATTGAGAAATTGAGGTTTTGCTTCTGGAGTCTCCCTTCTATTCCATTGGTCTATATGCCTGTTCTTGTACCAATACCAGGCTGTTTTGATTATTGTAGCTTTATAATAAGGTTTAAAATCTGGGAGTGTGATACCTTCTGTTTTGTATTTTTTTGCTGAGAATGTTTTGACTGTTCGTGGTCATTTACGTTTCCATATGAATTCCTGTATTGTTGTTTCTAGTTCTGAGAATGTTGCCGGTAATTTGATGGGTATTGCATTAAATCTGGAGATTGCCTTATGTAGAATGAACATCTTAACAATATTGAATATTCCATGAGCATATTTTTCCACTTGTTTGTATCATCTTTGACTTCTTTGAGCAGTGTTTTGTAGTTTTCATTGTAAAGGTCTTTCACATCTCTGGCTAGGAAGATGCCAAGGTATATCATTTTTTGTGTGGCAATTTTGAATGGAATTGTGCTTTTTATTTGGGTTTCTGTTTGTTATTATTGGTGTATAGGAATGTGATTGTCTTTTGCACATTTATTTTATACCCTGAGATTTTGCCAAAGTTCTTTATTAGTGCAAGGAGGTTTTTGACAGATTTTCTTGGGATTTCAAGGTTTAGAATCATGACATCTGCAAAGAGGGATACCTTGATTTCCTCTTTTCCTATTTGGATACCCCTGATTACCTTATCTTCTGTGATTGCTCTAGCTAGGACTTCAAAACCTATGTTGAACAGGAGGGGTGAGAGTGTGCATTCTTGCCTTGTTCCAGTTTTCGGGGGAAATGGTTCCAATTTTTGTCTGTTTAGGAGTATGCTGACTGTGGGTTTCTCATAGATGGCTCTTACTATTTTGAGGTATGTTCCATCTATGCCTAGATGTTCGAGGGTTTTTATCAAGAAGGGTTGCTGGATTTTTATCAAAAGTTTTTTCTGTATCTAATGATATAATCATTTGGTTTTTCATTTTTTATGTCTGTTGATGTATTTAATTATGTTTATGGTCTTATGAATGTTGAACGAGACTTGCAACCCAAGGATGAAGCCTACTTGGTCGTGGTGGATGATTTTTGATATGTGTTGTTGAATTCAGTTTGCTAGGATCTTGTTGAGTATTTTAGCATCTATGTTCATCAAGGATATTGATCTGTAATTCTCTTTCTCTGTTGGATCTTTACCTGTCTAGGGTATCAATGTGATGTTAGCTTCGTAAAATGATGTGGGGAGAGTTCTATCTTTCTTAATCACCTGGAATACTTTCAATAGGACAGTTCCTCTTCATATGTTTTGTAGAATTCTGCTGGAAAGCCATCTGGTCCAGTTTTTTTTTGTTGTTGTTGTTGTTTTTTTTTGTTGTTGTTGGTATTTTTCTTATTACATAATCAATTTCCTGGATTGTTATTGGGCTATTTAGGGTCTCGATTTCTTCTTATTTCAACCTGGGGAGGTTGTATGATGTCAGAAAGTCCTCCATTTCCTTTAGGTTTTTGAGTTTGTTTCCATACAAGTGTACATAGTAGTCTCTGATAATCTTTTGTATTTCTTCAGGGTCAGTTGTGACTTCATCTTTTGTGTTTCTGCTTGAGCTTATTTGGGTTTTTTCTCTCTTTTTCTCTCTTCAGTCTTACTAGGGGACCATCAGTCTTGTTTATCCTTTCAAATAACCAGTTTTTTGTTTCATTGATTTTATGTATTATCTTTTTGTCTTCTATGTCCTGGATTTGGGCTTTTATTTTGGTGATCTGGATTCTTCCCGAAGTTAGGGTTTTAGTGGTCTTGCTTTTCTAGCTTCCCTGGGTGACTTGTTAGGCTGTTAGCTTATGATCTTTCCATTTTCTTCATTGTGTTTGTAGAGATATGAATTCCCCTCTTACTACTGCTTTCATGGCATCCCAGAATTTTGGTAAGATGTTTCTTCATTTTAATTTGTTTCCAGACTTCTTTTAATCTCTGTTTTGATTTCCATGTTGATCCAGGAGTTGCATAGCATCATGCAGTTTAGTGTCCATGTCTTTGTGGGTTTGGGGGGAACTTTGTTGCTGTTGATATTTGTTTTTATTCCACTGTGGTCTGAGAAGGTGCATGGCAAAATTTCAATCTTATGAAATTTGTTTATGCTTGATTTATGGCCAAGGATGTGGTCGATCTTAGAGTATGTTCTATGTGATGATGAGTAGAATGTATATTCTGTGGTCGTTGGGTAGAGTGTTCTGCAGGTATCAATTAAGTCCATTTGGTCAAGAGTCACACTGAAGTTCTGGATCTCCTTGCTGATTATTTGTCTTGATGATCTGTCTAGGGTTGTGAGTGGGGTATTAAAGTCCCCAACTATGATAGTGTTGGAGTCAATATATTTTTTAAGTTTGCCTAGCAACTGCTTTAAGAAAGTCAGTGCTCTTATGTTGTGTGCATATATGTTTAGGATGGATATTTCTTGTTGATGGATTGAACCTTTATCATTACATAGTAACCTTCTGTATCTTTTTAAATTTTTGATAGCTTAAAGGGTATTTTGTCTGATATTAAGATAGCAACTCCAGCTTTCTTTTGTGTTACATTAGCCTGACATTTTTCTTCCCATCCTCTTACTTTGTGTCTGTGAGTGTTCCTCCTGGTGAGATGAGTCTCTTGGAGACAATATATTTTTGCCTCATGATATTTTATCTATTTTGCCATTCTATATATTTTCACATTCAGGCTAATTATTTAAATGTGAGAGTTTATCCCTGTCATGAGGATCTTTTTTTTTTTTGAGTTGGAGTCTCACTCTGTCGCCCAGATGGCCACTGCAGTCTCAACCAGCTGGGCTCTGGTGATCCTTCTGCCTCAGCCTTCCAAGTAGCTGGAACTACAGGTGTGCGCTACCACGCCTGGCTAATTTTTTTTGATTTACTGTAGAGACGAGATCTCACCGAGTTGCCCGGATGGTTTTCAAATCCGTGGGCTCAGGAAATTCATTCACCTCGGCATCCCAAAGTGCTGGGATTACAGGCTGAGCCACTGAGCCTGGCTGTCATGGGGTTCTTAAAGAGTTGTTGTTGTTCCTATTTGTTTGTTGTCTTTCTTTTGATTTTGGCTTGATTCATGTGTGTTTTCAATCTTTTTCTTGCACTCTTGTGAAGAAGGTTGTTGTTCTTTTTTCCATTTCTTATGTGATTAATACTTTCTTAAGTGTTTCTTGTAGAGCTGGTCTAGAGGCAGTGTAAGTTCTAAAGGTTTGAATGTCTAGGAAATATTTTAAATTCTCCCTCACTGATGAAGCTTAGCTTAGCTGGGTAGGTTATTCATGGTTAAAATTGTTTATCTTTGAGAACTTTGAAGATTGGGCTTCAAGTTCTCCTAGCCTGAAGTGTTTCTGTAAATAAATCTACTTCTATTCTAATTGGTCTTCCCTAATAGGTAGTCTGACCTTTTTCCCTTGCTGCCTTTAGGACTTTTTCTTTTATATCTACTTTGTTTAGGTGAATTACTATGTGTCTAGGAGTTTGTCTTCTCATTTGTTGTCTTGCAAGGGTTCTCTGAATCTCTTGTGTTTAAATGGTCATGACACTGATGAGATGAGGGAAGTTTTCTTGAATAATTTCATGGAATGTTTGCTCCAGGGTGGTCTCTGTCTCTCTTTCTGCCTCAGAGAGTCAATTACTCTTAGGTTCAGCCTCTTGAAATAATCGCTTATCTCTTGAAGGTTTTGTTCTATATTTTCAAGCTTCTTTTCTGTTTTTGATAATCTGGGTTAGTTCTATATTTTGGTCTTCAAGCTCTGAGATTATTTCTTCTACTTGGCTAATTCTGCTTTCCATGCTTAGCAGTTTATTATTTATTTCATTTACAGTATTCTTTACTGCTGTTATCTCTATTATCATCTCCTTCCTATTTTCCTCTTGTCTCTCTTCAATTCTTTTTGTTCTCTCTATTAATGTCTTTATATCTGGGTTTGTAGTTTGAAACCAGTCATTCTGGAGGCTCTTCATTGTTTGTATCCCAGTCTGTTTTATCAGTGTCTGACCTCCCAGGGGTCTGTGTGAGACCAATATTTTTCTTCTGTTTTTTCTTCATTTGTATAGATACCTCTCCCCCCTGCTTTTGTTCAGGGATGGCAGGGTTTCTTTTACTTCTTTTTGCCCAGTCTCCTATTCTTCCTTATGTGAATTCTCTTGCTTTGTTCAATTCTGAAGCTGGACTGTGGGTAGAGGGCTGTATTTTTCACAGTTTTGAGATTTAATGGAGGGGGGAGCTGTGATTCAAACTCTATCTGCAGATCTGTGATTCAAACTCTATCTGCATACACCAACAGATGTATGGGCACCCTGGAACTCACTTCCCACTGCCTTACTATCTGTCCATGAAGTGGCAGTATAGGTTTCGTCCCTGGAAGCAAAATGAGGCAAGAAAAAGGAAACTAATGGAAAAAGGAAGGGGGAGGGCAAGAGGAAGGAGGAGAGAGAGAGAAGTGTAGGAGGGAACAGACAGCCATACCAACTAACAGATGAAAAGAGACACAAAGACAAAAAAGAGTAAAAAAAACTAAAACATACAGATAATCATAAACACAGTCCAACAAAAACCTGCCTGTTGATGTACTCTTCCCATATACCAACAGGAAGTCTAAAGAATAGAAAAAAATTCAGTAAAATAACAGAAACAAAGCAAGTACAAAAATGTTATCAAAACCAGAAAGAAACAGAAAAAAACAAAACAAACAAACAAAAAAAACAAACAAAAATGAGCAAAAAAAAAGACAAAAAATAAAAATAAAAAAATAAAAACAAGGAACCAAACTTGCTCTGAGGTCGTTCCTGTAAGTCCAACATCCTTTCAGCTCTGATCTCTAGCCCCTCCCCTCTGCTCACAGCTTGGGTCAGATGCCCCAGGCCTACTTTGTAAGGGCAGTGGATCAGATCTGAACTCATTTGGCTTGCTGCCTGTCCTGGAAAGGTTTTAATTTGCATTTTCATAATGATTAATGATGTTGAACATCTTTTCATATGTATATTAGTCATTTGTATATCTTCTTTGATAAAATGTCTATTCGAATCTTTTGCCAAGTCTTAAGTTGAATTTTTTTGTTTTTTAGATTTGTAAACGTTCTTTATGTATCTGATTATGTCTTTTATCAGACATGTGATTTGGAAATATTTTATTTTATTCTCTATCTTATCTTTTTATAGTCCTAAGTATTAATTTCTTTGATACTATGAGTAATGGAGTTGTTTTCTTAATTTCACTTCCAACTGTTTGTTGCTAGTATATAGAAATACAATTGATCTCTGTATATTGATTTTATTTCCTAAAACCTTGCTAAAATTACATATTAGTTCTAGTGGGTTTTTTTTTAATTTAGTAGATTCTTTAGGATTTTCAACATATAGGATCATGTTTTTTTTTTTAACTGAGGTGAAATTTACAAAACATGAAATTAACCATTTTAAAGTGTACAGTTCAGTGGCATTGAGTATGTCCACATTGTTGTACAACCACCACCGCATCTACTTCCAAAACATAATACTTCAAAAGAAAACTCCATATCCAGCTGGGCTTGGTGGCTCAGTCTATAATCCCAGCATTCTGGGAGGCTGAGGAGAGTGGATTGTCTGAGCCCGTGGGTTTGAGACCAGCCCAGGCAACTTGGCAAGACCTCATCTCTACTATAAATAAAACATTAACTGTAGCATGCACCTGTAGTTCTGGCTACTTGGAAGGCTGGGGTAGCCCTGAGTATGCCACTGCATTC
Source organism: Tarsius wallacei (assembly GCA_963574415.1). Classification (NCBI taxonomy): domain Eukaryota; kingdom Metazoa; phylum Chordata; class Mammalia; order Primates; family Tarsiidae; genus Tarsius; species Tarsius wallacei. The sequence continues at coordinate 12,064 of CAUYQG010079199.1, read as the reverse complement.
CAGCCTGGGTGACAGAGTGAGACTCCAACTCAAAAAAAAAAAAAAGAAAGAAAAGAAAACCCCATACCCATTAAGCAGTCACTCCCTATTTCCATATCCATTCCCTAGTTTCTTGCAGCCATATGCTTTCTGTCTCTACCTACTCTGTATATTTTATATAAATGGAATCATATAATATGTAACTTTTTGTGTCTGACTTCTTTCACTTAGCATAATGTTTTAGGTGTTCATCCATGTTGTAGCATGTATCAGTTCTTTATTCCTTTTTAAAGCAAAATAACGTACCAATGTATGTCTACATCACATTTTGTTTATTCACTCATTCATCTGTTAATGGACATTTGGTTTGTTTCCATGTTTTGGCTATTGCAAATAGTGCTGCATTTGTGTACAAGTATCTCTTTTAGCTTTTATTTTGACTTCTTCTGGGTCAAGACTTGAGTGGAATTGCTTTGTTCTACAGTTATTTTATGTTTAACTTTTTAAGGAACCACCAAATTGCTTTCCACAGTGTGTTTACCATTTTATATTATTACTAGCAATAAACAAACATTCCCCATTTCTCCACATCTTCACCAAAACTTGTTATTTTCAGTTTTTTAAAAAATTGTATTATCCTATCAGGTGTGAAGTGGCATTTTATTGTGGTTTGGTTTGTATTTCTCTAAAAGGATATTTTATAACTCAATATATTTTTAGTTATTTTCTTAGTGATCGCTTTAGGAATTACAATATGTATCTTAACTTTTCATATTTTACTTGAGGTTATTCCTGACTTAATTTTGTTAAATATGTCAACTTTGCTTCAATATACCTCCATTTTTATTCACTCTTCTTTGTGCTATTATTATTTTATATATTACATTTATGTATTTTAGGAACCAAATAATGGAGAGTTATTGCTTTAGACTATATTATATCTTTTAAAAACACAAAAGGATGAGAAAAGACAAAACATATTTATACAGTCTTTTATATTTACCCACATATTTACCATTTACCTCTTTCTGTTAATTCAAGTTATCATCTGTTGTCATTTTATTTCAGCTTGGAGAACTTCTTTTAATATTTTCTGTAAGGTAGAATTTCTTTTAGTATTTCCTATAAGGTAAGGCTTATTCTGTAAGGTAAGTCTCCCTCTTTTGTTTATATACAAATAATATTATATTGCCTTCATTTTTTAAGGATAACTTTGCTGGAAATAGAATTCTTTGTTGATGGTTTGTTCTTTCTGCATTTCAAATATGTCATTCCACTGCCTTCTGCCCTCTATTGTTCCAGATAAGAAGTCAGCTGTTAATTGTATGACTGTTTTCCTGTAGGTGATAAGCCATTTTTCCTCTTGCTGTTTTTTTCAGATTTTGTATTTAGTTGGGCTTTTAATAACTTGACTGTTATGTGTCTAGGTGAGTGTCTCTTTGTACTTGTCCTACTTAGGGGTTGTTGAACTTCTTGGGTCTCCAGGTTAATGCATGTGGATTTCCAGTTAGTTAATGATGTGTCGAGAACTTATTAAGCTTCTAAGACTCTCTCACTTCCAGGATCTCCCTGTCAAATTTCTGGCTAATCTACCATTCTGCTCACCCCAACTAGCAATGCAGCATCAAAGTAGCATAACTATTCCTATTTGTTTTCTACCAAGTTTGTTATTTTTACTGACAATACTGCTGGGCACAGACTTTCCTCCCTTTTTTAAAAATCAAGATCCTTCCAAGCAGCAAAGCTACTGATATGCACAGATTGTCCCACCCTGGTAGCCCTATTGTGACACAAGCTGGTTGGCAGGATAGGAGCAGTTCCAGACAAGAATGCCACAGACTCCTTCTATTTTTACCCAAAGTTCAGCAGTTTTTCATGAATAAATATTTTTCAATTTCCTGTTTGTCTTTGGTCTACTTCCAGAGCCCTGAAATAATTATTTTTGAATAATTTTGTGCAGTTTTATTATTGTTGGCACAGGGATTTGCCTACATTTTCTCTCTCCTCTAGCCAGAAGTTCTGCCTGTACATGCATTTTAAACACTTTTGATGTAGAGAGATAAATTGCTTTCCAGAAATATTATGCCAATTTATACTCTTATCAGTAGTATATGAGAGTGTCAGTTTTCCTATAACTTTTCCAGGATTGGATAATAGCATTAAATAAATACATTATAAATTTATATGTTTGAAAGTATTATACCATGGGTTTAATTCAAATTTCTCTAATTACAATTACTTTAAGGCTATTACTGAGAATAGAAGGAGATGATGTTATATATGCTAAATGCCCCTGGGTATACATTTTTTTCTATAGAAATGCAAGGCATGTATTACTATCTTTCAAAACCAAAATAGTTTCCATAGTCCTCATGTTTAAGATGCTTAGAATAAGCCCAGAAAGATCCCTACTTTACATATGGAGAACTCAGAGTTTAATAAATTTGTCATACTCACCTTTAGAGAATATTAGTGATGATGTTCCAGCGAACCAATCTTTAAGGTTAGGAACTGAAGGATTTGGCAGAAAATTGGGAGGAGGGGGGATAAGCCATAACTCCACATAGTAGCTCAGTGTTTGCAGATCCGTTCTGTGTATTTATTCTTTTTTTTTTTTGAGTTGGAGTCTCAGTCTGTCTCCCAGACTGGAGTGCAGTGGCCACTCCTGGCCACCGCAACCTTGACCTGCTGGGCTCCAGCGATCCTTCTGCCTCAGCCTTCCAAGTAGCTGGAACTACAGGCACGCGCTACCATGCCCGGCTAATTTTTTTTGATTTTTATTGTAGAGATGAGGTCTCGCCAAGTTGCCCAGGCGGGTCTTGAACCCGCGGGCTCAGGCAATCCACTCACCTCAGCCTCCCAAGGTGCGGGATTACAGGCTGAGCCAATGAACCCGGCTTGCAGATCCATTCTGATATGGATTTAATGACTGAGAGTGTCAATACAACAGTTTTATGACAGTATCCTAAGACTTTCCAGTAATGATGTATGAACTTCAGGATTTCTTCTGAAGGGAATGTGGGTATAAGAAGGAAAATCCATTGAAGGTCCATAAAACCCAGGAGATCATGGCATGGACTTGTTTTTCTCTTTATAATGTAATACATAATTGATGGAAGGAAATATAGGGAATTTCAGATATGCCAAAGAATATCAGTTCTACTCATTATCTTATCACCCAAAGATAACCACTGATATAAGTTTGCATATAGCCTTCTTGGTTTTATATGTGGGAAAGACAAAGTGGAAAAGATATTTTATAATTCATGTGAGTTTTCTTTGTTTTTTGTACTCTGGCACTTCTTTTAAGCCTTTTGATGCTCTCTCAGTTGGGAGAGAAGGCTGCCAACAGAACACAGAACAGTGGAACCTAGGCAAAGATATCAGAAAGTTTTCAAAGACCGTGAGGTAAGAAGCTGACGAAGAATCTATCCATAGCCAGACAAGGAAACTTTTAATATCTGGGAAGACAAGATTACTACCTGATGTATGAGGGGGCAGTGTAGAACAAAGAACCACAAGAGTAGTCTAAAGCGGTACTTCTCAAACAACCTGAGGTGATGGATCCGTTTTAATTTTCAATGCACCCTAGACTGATGCTTTTGTGAAATATAAAATCACACATTTGGGTGTCACAGCTATTTCAAATTGCTATAAAAATTACTCAAAATTTCTGTACTTATTGCAGACTAATAGTGAACAGTTTGAAGGCCAGCATAGATCCATAGATTCCACATTGGATAGGGCTGTACTAAATATTTGTCTTATTATAGGGACAAATTAGATATCAATGGGGGTAAAGACAGTACTGTGCTGGTGAATGTTTAACAACTAGAGAAGGGAGAGAACCCTGATTTATAGCATTTGGCAATTTTGGTGGCGTAAACGCTCCCACTGTGAAAGAATTCAAGTTACTAAGGTGAAGCTAGTGAATGCAGAGTAGATAACAGATGTACACAAGTTATGTGCAGCACACTGTTGTATTATGAAACCTATAGATGGGTTGAAGTTAATGTCAACTGTCATAAGAACAAAAATAGAATATGCCACCTTGAAGTCAGAAGAAAACTCACTCACTCTGTCCAATGAAAAGCAGAAAAAGAATATAAAGACAGATACCCTTCCTTTGATTGGAGTGTTTCTTACATTATGCAATCTGCCCACCTAAACCAGAAGCCAGAAACTCGCTGTCCCAGCTTCCTTTGCAGTGCAGGTACAGGCATGTAACCTAGGCTCTGCCAATCATATGGCCTCCCTCTAGAAAGCAGAGGAAAGCATCGTGAGGAAGATTCCTGTAAATGTGGTGACAAAGATGACCAGAACTTGGCTAGTAGCAGTGAGGAGAAACCAGCATCAGTTCAAGCCTTACCAGTGAGAGTTGTAGGGTCTGTGGTGAGTGGTGGCTGCACTGGGGGAGTCCTTAAGGTGGGGTTTGGAGACTGACACCTTGATCCTCTTAGAGAGCCTATGAGATTTCTAATAGCCTTAATAGATTCCCCTTTTTTCTTAAACTATCACTCACAGATTCTTTTGTGTGCAGCCAATAACAAGGATTGATGTAGCACCTGCACCTCATTTTAAAAATAATGTTTTTATTGAGATATAATTCAAATACCATACAAGTCACCTAATTAAAACACACAATTCAATGATTTTCAGTATATTCACAAAGTTATACAATGATCACCATGATCAATTTTGCAATTTCATCACCCCCCAAAGAACATCTATACCCATTAGCAGTCACTCTCTATTTTCCCCTAACGCCCTGCACCCCACTCCACCCCAGGCCCTAGGCAACCACTAATCTACTCTCTGTTATCGATATTTGTCTATTCTGGATATTTCCTATAGATAGAACCATATATTATGTCGTCTTTTTTGACTGGCTTCCTTTGCTTAACTTCAAATTTTCAAATTTCATCCTTGCTGTAGCACATGTCAGTATTTCACTTCTTTACATTGCTAAAAATATTTCATTATATGACTATGCCTCATTTTATTATATCAATTCATCAGTCAGTGGACATTTGGGTTGTTTTCACTATTATGAATAATGCTGCCGTAAACATTTGTGTACGCTATTTTTGTGGACATATATTTTCATTTATCTTGGGCATACACCTAGGAGCAGAATTTTTGGGTTATATGATAATTCTATGTTTAACCTCTTGAACAATGAGCTGTACCGTTTTACAATTCCTCGGTAGTATTTGAGTGTTTTAACTTCTCTACATCCCTGCCAACACGTATTACCTGTCTTTCTTATTGTAGCCATTTTAGTGGGTGTGAAGTGGTATCTCAGTGTGGTTTTGATTTGTGTTTTCCATTTGGCTAATGACGTTGAGTGTTTTTTCATGTGCTTATTGGCCATTTATAGATCTTCTTTGGAGAAATGTTTATCAGATCCTTCGTTCCATTTTAAAATTGAGTTATTCGTGTTTTCATTATTAAGTTGTAAAGTTCTTTATATATTCCAGATACATGTTCCTTATCAGATATATCATTTGCAAATATTTTCTCCCATTCTGTAGATTGTCTTTTTCGCTTTCTTGATGTATACCTCATTTTTAACCTATAAAACAGAACTGGACAAGTCATGAATTGAGTACTGGCAGAATCACAAACATAGATGGTTTGTGAATATTTAGAAAATACTAAAGAGATCGCTTGGAGCTAATGTGGGTTCACTGCAAATAAGAACCAACATCATTCCATTTTTTTCTCACACCCTTATTTTCCTTTTGTTGCCTTTTTGTCTTAATTAATAAAAATATTATCTCCTCTTGCTATGACTAATAGCATTATTTCCCATAAGGAAGCAAATATCAACTCTATAAGCCAGAATGTTCTAATAGCAAAGCTGAAATAGGTTATTTTATCAGGTGGTGAACTTCTAATCACTGCAAATATTAAGATTAGGCAATTACACTGATTATCTGTCAAGGAAACACCTGAATTGAATCGCATGGCTTCTACAATTCTTTCCTTCTCTAATATTCTACTGTTATTCACTCATTTATCCATCCATCCGTTCATTCATTCTTTGCTCCGAGAAAAAAATGTAAGAGTATTATAGGAATTTATAAAATACCACAAGAGAACACAAATTAGAAGAAGCAAGAATGAGAAAAACTCATTCAGGTTAGAGATTTAAAATGAAGTCAGGAGTCAGGCAAATATAAAAGTTCCTGTGTTACCTGCCTACGTGCTGCTAGGTGTAAAGTTTTCCAGTTGTCAAATTTGGCTTTGAGTTTTCTAGCAGATTAGGCCAAGAGGGAGACTTGTTCAGCTCTACAATTTAGAGTGCCCATTAGGCACAATTCTTCACGATTCTAGGACCAGAAAGAAATGTCTCCTGATCGCAGTCCTACAAAAGTCACTCCTTTATGTTAAAGTATATCTTTTTCTGGTTCTCCTCTAGGCTTTTAGTCATTTTGCTAACCACCTTCTCTCTCACGTTGGGTGGAACTAGGGAATGCTGACAGCTCTGAAGCTGAGAGCTATTGCCCTACGTATGAAAGCAATAAAAATGCCTTTCCTCCTTCGAGTCTCCCTGCCTGAGTCCTCCTTGAATTGACTCTTACAAAGATAATAACCACAACTACCATTTATTGAGCACTTGGGCACTTTACTATCATGATCTTTGGTCTTCACATTAATACTAAACCAGATAACACTTTGCTATTTTGTAGATGGGGGAAACAGACGAAGTGTAAACGATCTGTTCAAGATCACAGAGCTGATAACAACAGGGCCAGGATTCAAATCCTGTCTGTTAGACTTCTTGTCTTCTTTCAATGCAATCCCATTGCTGTTTCTAACTTTTTTCAGGAATAGAGCATTGATTACTTCATAACTTCTTAGAGTTTTATCTGACGATTTCCATGTTGGCTAGATCGAAGTTTAATCTACTCTAACAGAAGGACCCAAAATTCAGCTGCTTAAACAATGGAGGAGTGTTTTTCTCTCTCATGTAAAAGTCCAGAGTTGAATGGTCCGGGTTTGCAGGAAGGCTCTGCCACTCATCGTACAGCTTCCTGTGCTCCAGTTGTCACCATTGATCAGCTGATACAAAGTGAGGGAAAGAAAGAGTCAAGGGCAAGCAAATTCAAGGAAATGATGCAGAAGTTGTGCACACCACTACTGCTTGTATTTTATCGTACTGAATGACTTATTGGTTCATGTTCCATAAGGCTGCAAGGGGCTCTGGGACATTTTGGCTCTGACTGGGTAGTCATATGCCCAGCTAAAATGTGATGTGTTTTGTTGGTGGGTAAGGCTGTATTACTTAAAGGAAAAAAGAGGAAAATAGTCTCCAGAGAACCGTTAACAGGCTTCATCATAATCTCCCTAGGAACATTCTATTATTTCTGATTCTGAGTTTTATTATGAATCAATATTCACCCGTCAGTAGACACATTGAGAAACAGATTTTTGTCTCTTGCCTTTTTGCAAGTTTTCTTTCTTTTCATTTCTTTTCTCTGTTCTCTAGAGCAAAGCCATTATTCACATAGAAATGTGTCATTTTGCTAATTTTACAGATGGAGAAATTGCGGTTCGAAGTAAGAAACTCATCCAGGGTCACTCAAGTAGCTTGTAGCAGAGGTAGGACTTGAACCTGGTGTCTTGGTTTTACCCCATCACATCGTTGTAAGTCCCCCTGATCCCTTAAGCCTCTCCTTTGCCATTTGGTGGAGGGCAATGGCAAAGAAAATGAACAACGCATCCGGAAAGATCCAGAAGCTCTGAAGTTTCCCTTAGAAAATCATTAAAGATGAGGTGAATCAAAACCCTGACAAATCCTTCCACCTAGATAAAGCACATGCTCATTTGAAAGCTGGTAGACGTTCTCCTCAAAAATCCCCCAGTCATTTCCGGGTTTCTATAAATCTTCTTGACATCCTGAAAATGTCCCTCAGTCTAGTCTAGTCTGTTAACTGATGCAAAAGGCTACTTGATGCAGAAATTCCTGTTCCTGCTAGCACCATGAGGACCCAGGGTAACATACATTGCTTTTTCTCCTTTGCTTTATTCTTTTCTCAGCCCAAATTCAATGCTGCTTGAGGGGCTGGAGGAATTCCCTGAGGTCTAGAGGCTGGAAAAATTAGCTCCTCAACAGCATTGCAATCAAATGGGCAGTCATCGACAGGCTTGCTCATCCTGATTTTTCAAAGGCTGCTTTTTCTCCATTGAGGAGGGGGAGAGAGACAGAGAGGGCCCAAGTTTATGTGAGATAGAGAGCCAGATATAGGAGTGTGTGTGTGCAGGGGCTGTAGAGGAGGTATGGCATGGAAGGGGTATGACGTGGTGTGTGTGTTGTATGATGGGAGGTGAAGAAAAGTAGAAAAGATTAAGAGGATAAAGAAAACGAGGATAAAGAAAAAGAGGACGAATTCTAGAATGCATGTCAGCCAAAGTAAGCTTAAAGAAAATGCAAGATGAGTCAGGCACGGTGGCTCACGCCTGTAATCCTGGAACTTTGGGAGGCAAAGGTTAGAGGATTGCCTGAGCTCATGGGTTCGAGACCAGCCTGGGCAACTTGGTGAGATGTCATCTCTACAATTAAACAACAAAAAAAGTGTGTGTGGCACATGCCTGTAGTTCCGGCTACCTGGGAGGCCAAGGTAGAAGGATTGCCTGAGCTGTGGTAGCAGTGAGCATGGACGACACAATGAGTCAGAGAGAGAGAGAGAGAATGTAAGACAAGAAGTGAAAGTGAGACAGCCAGATTATTAGAATGTGTGTGAGGGAAGGAGGAAAGATGAGTATAGGTAGGAGAATGATGGGGAGAGCAAATTCTCCTCCCTCAGCCTGGGTGACTGCCTGCCCGCCCATCAGTCAGTCAGTGGGCTGGCAGTGGTGCAGAAGGTGTAGGAATTTCAGATGCGAGGAGGTCACCGTCTCGCTACCAAGAGATGGACAGATTCGGGAGAAAAACCTAAAGTCCCCAACACAGGGGAAAGGTGAAAACCAGTAACAGCAGTGGGAGACAAGTGCCATATGTTATTTTTCTGGGAGTGAGGGGAGGAGAGGGGAAAAGACCCTACTGTGGTTGAGTTGGACTAGTCAAGTTATTGATGAACCCAGGAGATCAACAAGAGGAAATCAGTTAGATAAGATTCACCTGGCTTTCTTTCCAGGTGCATCAATACACATCTATGTCATTATTCCATCTGTCATATAATGTACCACCCGGAATAATGACATAGATGTGTATTGATTCACCTGGAAAGAAAGCCACAATGTATTATGAAGTGAGAAAAAGAGCAGACTGTGAAATGGTATATTCAGTGTGAAGCAATTTTATTTTGGAAATCATATATGAAGAAATGTCTGAATGATATACATAAATATCTGAATATTTGTGAAATGTTGAGAAATAGATCACTGATAAACAAAATAACGGGTTATCTTTGAAAGGCAGGATCTTTCTTTTCTTATTTATTCTTTTCTTCATATTTGACTTTTATTGGCAGTAAGCATGGATTTATTTTATAATCGGGAAAGTAGGAAAGAGAGAATGTGTACAACAGAGAGAAAGAATGGGAAGATGTGAATGAGATAAAATCAAGTTTACATTGATAAATTCTGTCAAGGAGTGTGCAAAAAGCTCTCCTCGGAATCCCAGAACTAACCAATGGCTACACTCGGCGACCAGGGGCTACACGGTCATGGCTCCTGTTTCCTCTCTTCCCTGCTCCTACCCTTCTCCTTCCTCTGTCCCTTACTTCCCCTTCTCCCTACCCCCCCCCCTCCTGCTGCCTGGGAGGGTCCAGCTGATACTTGGGAAGGTGCCTCCTCACCCTGTATAGAGTTGGGCCCAGCTGGAATGTGACCTTGGCCCCCGCCCACACACACACCCTGGAGGAGAGGGAGGGAGGGAAAGAAGAGGAGTTTCCATCGGGTTTTCCTCCTGTTCCTAGGAAACAGAGCTGAGTCAGGCCTCCAGGGGAACAAGAACACACAGGTTCTTCTGCTCAGAAGGACTCAGAAGATGACTTTGACCTACTTACTCCATGTGACCCAGTTTGGAAACTCTTGTGGAGAAAATTGGGGGAGCACGTTCTTGGCAGCTGACTCATGGGATTCAGGGCCCCAGTTTATGCTTTTATTTTTTATTTTTATTTATTTATTTATTTATTTGAGCTGAAGTCTCACTCTGTCACCCAGACTGGAGTGCGGTGGCTGCTCCCGGCCACCGCAGCCTCGACCCGCTGGGCTCTGGCGATCCTTCGGCCTCAGCCTTCTGAGTAGCTGGACCTACAGGCGTGCGCTACCACGCCCGGCTGATTTTTGATTTATTGCAGAGATGAGGTCTCGCCAAGTTGCCCAGGCGGGTCTCGAACCCGCGGGCTCAGGCAATTCGCTCACCTCAGCCTCCCAAGGCACGGGATGACAGGCTGAGCCACCGAGCCCGGCCAGTTCATGCTTTTTAAAGTTAGTTTGGGATTGAGTTTTGCTCACGCTGCTGGGGCCACCTGCCAAGTGCAGATATCTCAAAAATCAACACACCAGAAGGCTAGAATAAAGGAATACCATGAAAGCATTTTTGGGGCCCAGCACAGATTGCAGAAAGGTGGACTTGAACACGCACTGTTCTTGTTCAACTCCATCACTGGGCTTGCATCTCCATACAAGTGAGCTTTATAAATTACACATATCAAACAGAAAAATAAACCCTACTATTTAAAACATAATTGCTGACAGCTGCTTCTGCTCACAAACAGTGATATAATTTCTCTCTAGAGGAGTCTTTTGTGTTTTGTTTCACAAAATTCAATTTAATTAGGTGCTCATACAAGCACCCTCCCTGCACATGCCCCCCACCCCCCACCTCCACCAGGGGAGTGGTTGAGAAGGTGACCAGAAATCAGAGAGCTAAACTTTCGGATGGGAAATAAATAGAAAATTTGGGGCTCAGAAAAGGGAAGAAAGTTTTAAAAGGCATTGAAATGCCAACAGGTGTAGAAGCTAAGGAGAAACATGGCCAGAAGGTCCTGTGTCTGAGATGGCTTAAGGACGACTAACACAGGTTTTCAGTATTCAGCAGGTTTTTAAAATCAGTTCTAAGACTCTGTAGCCCCCTCAATTACCCCACCAGAAAGAGCATTGTCTAAATCAAAGAGCAGTAACTGTGCTCCGAATCAGACAGCCCAGGGAGACTGAGCTGTGCCACTTGGGGATTCTTTTTTTTTCGAGTTGGAGTCCCATTCCATCACCCAAGCTAGAGTGCAGTGGCACGCTCACGGCCACCCACGTGGACCCGTGGGCTCAGGCAATCCTCTCACCTCGGCCTCCCCAGGTGCTCAACTTGGGATTCTTATAACTTTGAAGAAGTTCCTTGACTTCTCAAAACATCAGTCCCTTTGCTTGGAAAATGGGAATAATAGCATTTGTGAGGATGAAATGAGATCAGCTGTATAAAGCACTTAGCACAGCGCTTGGCTCATAGTAACTGCCTAGAAGATGTTAGCAAAGAGGAAGATGAAGAAGAAAAGGATGATCGTGAGGATGGTGATAATAAAAAAATAGCTGCAGCTGTGTTATACAGTATGTCATCTGGTAGTGTTTAATATCAACTGGAGAAATCTCAGAAAAGAAGAGCCGGCTGAACACTGGACCAAGTGAGTTCATGCAGTGGTTCTCAAAGTGTGGTCCCTGGACCAGGAACATTAGCATCACCTGAGAACTTGTTAGAAATGTAGGTGCTGATCCGCCACTCGATCCACTGATCAGAGATTCTCTCAGTGGGGACCTAGTAATCAGTATTCTTTTTTTTTTTTTTGAGTTGGAGTCTCACTCTTGTCACCCAGGCTGGAGAAGTGCAGTGGCACGCTCATGGCCACCACAGCCTTGACCTGCTGAGCTTAGGTGATCCTTCCACCTCAGCCTTCCTAGTAGCTGGAGCTACAGACACACGACACCATGCCTGGCTAGTTTTTTTTTGTGATTTATTGTAGAGATGAGGTCTCACCAAGTTGCCCAGGCTGGTCTTGAACCCCCAGGCTCAGGCAATCCTCTGGCTTCGGCCTCCCAAGCTCTCCATGTATTTCTGACACACACTTAAAATTTGAGAACCACT